>VUJU01005515.1:0-13526 GCA_009835225.1 Aphis craccivora
ACACACACACATCTTTATTAAATCAATACATTCATCGCTCCGCACAGAATTTAAAATTTGTGTCGTCATTCAAAAGTGTATTAACTTAACAATAACAATAAAAGTAGAAAAAATGTAAAAATAAAATTTTTTCTAAAAAAAAACTAGTCTTATAATTACTTAAAATTATGTAAAAATAATATGTTCATAAACTTAAGTGCTTTTTGAAATAATGTGTTTCCTGCGTTAAATGAAACGAGGGCATATACAGACTATACGATAAGAATTACATAGCATAGAAAACGTATCGTATGAATTTTTTAAATATGAAAAAAATAAAATCATATCTCTACTCAGGGCCAGGACGCCTAACCTAACCTAACTGATAGTAAAATAGGCAGCCACCTAAGGTGGCACTAGTTTAGAGGCTGAACATTTCGAATAAGCAAAATTGGTTTAATTATTATATTATTTATTTATTTATTTATTTATTCAAACGGGCAAAGCCCAGTAACAGTTTTAAATAAAAACATTAACAAAATTTTTACAATTAGAAAGAGAAGAAAGTGAACAGAGTGAGATTAAGACATATTATAAATACTTATACAAAATACAGATTAATTAATTAAGATTAATAATAACAGTAGTACAAATAGCGAATAATTTAATAAGATTAATAATAACGGTAATTAACATAAAAAGGTTTATAATATTGATTAAATAATTCACAAGTAATAATTATTTTTTTTTTTTTTTTTTTCAATTTGTATTTTCGAAACGACCGTCTGGGTCTTTTATCGAAGTCTTTTCGCTTGTGAGGGGTAGAGTGCTGTGTGTAGCACTTGTACCCCCTTCTCTTAGGAAGAGAATATTCACGTGTGTGGACTTCACTCCCAGTGGAGTGGGTCCGGTGGGGGGCAGAGTAGGCAACCAGAACGACGGCAAGGGGGGAGAGAGACTACAGAAAATTCTGCAGAATATTTTTTGCACTGAGCCGTGTTCGAACTGGTGACTGCGCGCGTCGTGGCCAACTTGTGTACCACTGCACCACACTGCCCCTTAAGTAATAATTATGAATATAATTATAAAAAGACTCAATTGAGTTAAAATTAAATAAATCGACCTGTGTATCATTAGCTAATTTCATCATTCTATTAATAGGAGCATTTACTAAATAATTAGTTCTATGTAGTTGCGTATAAAAAGTATAAGTAGATCTTGTTTGACATTGTGGAACATAGAAATTAAGAAAGTTTAGTAATTCACTAGAATTAATGATACCGTTTACCACTTTATATAGGAACTTTAAGTCAATAATATTTCTCCTGGTTACAAGACTATTCATATTTAAAGTGTCTAATAAAGTCTTCTGACGTTGACGCAAAATATTGCATTTGTACGACATAAAGCGTAGGAAGCGATTTTGTTTTTGTATACCTTCAAAGCATTGGATATGGGCATTTACAGATGGCGATCAGATAACCGAATTATATTCTAAAATAAAGCGTACTAGTGAAAAGTATAATGTTTTAAGAGTAAAGGGCTTAGTAAAATCTTATTTACATGTCCTACTAATAAATCCTAGTATAGATGACGATTTTTTAGAAATATTCAGATAGTGTTTATTGAAAGTAAGATTAGAATTAAACGTAATACCTAAATCTAGATTTTCAACCACAGGATTAAGTAGAACATTATCTAAATAATAATTATGAATAACTGGATTACGAGACCTGGAGAAAGTCATTACTTTACATTTATCAACATTTAGCAGTAATTTGTTATTTTTACACCAAACTGATAAGCGATTTAAGTCGTTCTGTAACAATATAGAATCTGAGGTTGACTTTATTAATCGAAATAGTTTCAAATCATCGGCAAATAGTAGTTTTTGAGAGTCATTAAAATGTATATCATTAATAAATAATATAAAAAGCAATGGAGCTAGATGAGAACCTTGAGGAACGCCAGATGGAATATTGAAAGGTTCCGAAATAAAGTTTTTAACTTTGACAATCTGTTTTCTGTTAGTGACATATGAAATTAACCATGATAAAATTGGATCACGAATTCCAATAGAATGAAGTTTTTCAGAGAGAATGGAATGAGTTACTTTATCGAAGGCTTTAGAAAAATCAGTATATATTACGTCTACTTGGCATCCTGAAACAAAAGCATCGAAAATAAATTTTTGAAAAATTAATAAATTAGTCGTTGTTGATTTTCCCTTTATAAATCCATGTTGATCATTATTTATTACTGGTGCAAGTACCGGATGTATTTTTTTTGATACTAAGGATTCAAATATTTTAGGAATAATAGAAATAAGGGAAATCGACCGATAATTAAATATATTAGACACATCATTTCCTTTATTTATTGGTGTAACATGGCTAATTTTCCAGCCTGAAGGAAAGTAACGAGAAGAAAGAGATAAATTAAATAAGTGTAATAACGGAACACACAAAACAAATTTACATTCTGTAAAGAAACAATTTGATATCATATCTGGACCTGGACTTGTTTTATTATTAATGATATCAAATTCATTTAGAACGTCGGTAATGTTCAGTGTACATGAATGTAGGTTAATATCAACTAAATTATTTAAGACAGTGGACGATAATTTATTTGTAGATGTTGGTGTAATTAAATTATTTACATATACACTATAAAAATAACTAGCAAAACAAAACAATTACCTAACAATATCTTTACCACCACTTATTACATTATTATTATAAGACATTATATTCGGGAAGGATGAGTTTGATTTTTTTTGACTAAAAAATTTCCAAAATAGTTTAGGATTAGAGTTTAAAGAAGATTGCATTTTAAGAATAAAATTATTATAATCTAATTTGGATCGAGATTTACAACGAGCACGTAAGTTAGAAAATTTATTGTAATTTGATTGTGAGGGAGTTTTCTTGAATAGCATATGGGCAATTTTTTTCTTATAAATTAAGTCCCTTAAAAACGAGCTAAACCATATCGGATGTTTACTAGTAAAATATGTTTTCTTATTACAGTAAGTATCAATAATTATAAAAACATAGTAATAAAAGACATTAACTGCATCATTAATGTGTAGACCCTTAAACACGACTTCCCAATTAATAATTGCTAATAAAGATCTTATAATATTATAATCACAATTTACGTTATCGTATACAGTATCGTTATACGTAGTGCAAAGGTTCATTATTTTCAAAGATAGGAATACTAATTAGTAGAGCTGGATGATAAGAGTAATCAATTGGAACTAAAGTAGATTGCTCACGGGAAACACACACATCAGCTGAATTAGACAAGACTAAGTCCAAAATTGAGTTTTTGTGATTTTTTACTGTATTAAATTGTTTTAAATTAAGATATGAGAAATTAGCTAATGCGTCAGCCTCAATTTTACCAAAGTGAGAAACAACTTCATCACTCACAGTAGACCACTGAATAGCGGGTAAATTATAATCTCCTAATAATATAATCTTAGAATTACTATATTGACATAACAGATTATTAATTATATCAGTATGATTATTATATACATTTAAACTAGAGTGTGGTGAAATATATTATACAGCACCAATTATAAACAAAGAAGACCCAATTGTTAATTTTACAAATAATTGCTCAATGTTGTTGTTGTGGATGGTTATTTGACTGCAATGATAATGGTTTTTGATGGCAATTAGAACACCACCTCCTCTTATATCACAGCGAAAAATAGAATAATTTTGAAGGAGGCCGAGTTCACTGTCGTTGACATCTTGCCGTAGCCAGGTTTCCGATAAAACAATTATATCATAATCAACTAATCCAACATTGCGGGCAAGAACATCAAGTTTGGTATTAATACCACGGACATTCTGATAATAAAAATCTAAATGATTTAATACAACATTAACATTGGGTTTTGTTAGTTTTTTTGAGACGACAGGCAAATTATTTACGTATTTGATGAAGAGATCAGTTTCACCTGCAATTTTTCTAGCATTTAATTCATCAATAACACTTTTTAGGTGTTTTCGTTGTAGCATTATTCTATCAATAGATATACTAATGAGTTTAAAATCAACCGAATTACTAAGTTTGCGTTTGGTTTTTAAAACATCATATACATCGTGTTGATTTGGTAGTGTAGCTCGAATTGGCCGACACTTATTAGTAGTTTTACCTAAACGTATAATATTAATAGGTTCTATGCATAGATCAATTTTCTTAAATATATTTGAAACATAATTTTTATCGTCAGAGTTAGGTTGATTGGAAGTTTCTGGTATATTGAATAAAATTATACTGCGGCTTCTGGATTGGCGATCGGAAATCTCCGCTAAAATATGTTCCTGATTTAAAGAAGTTGAGTTACTACTACTAACTTTAAGCTGAGATACTTTAGACTCCAGTTGTTTAATTTTAGTGACAAGTGAGCTATTGTTAGCAAGAATCTCATCAAACTGCTTAGATATAAAATCAAGCTTACTATCAATATTAGCAACTTTTTTAGCCATAAGTTTCCTGTCTTCGCGAAAAGAATTAATTGAGGTGA
Organism: Aphis craccivora; assembly: GCA_009835225.1. Lineage (NCBI taxonomy): Eukaryota > Metazoa > Arthropoda > Insecta > Hemiptera > Aphididae > Aphis > Aphis craccivora. The sequence continues at coordinate 4,529 of VUJU01005515.1, forward strand.
TTATTGATTATTAAGACCTTCCATAACAATAAAATAAATAAAATTGAGGAAAGATCAAAGATAATTTATTATAACTATATAGTAATTATACTGTAATTAAATCACGTTTATCACGGATCGCACAAACAGGCTCGAGATTATTATCTAGAATACAAAAATATTAAAATTGCCTAGGGTGACGAAAAATCTAGGTTAGACCTGTCTCTACTTGGTACCAAATTAATGATTATGAACACTTTCTATTTACAATTGCTTAGATAAAAACTCGTAAGCGTTATACACTATGTATAATAATAATTAATAATTAATAATATAATATAATATATTATATTGCTGTTATTATATATTTATTATTTTATTTTCCAATTTCACACACAAATATAATATACATACATAGTGATATTCAACTTTAAAAATCATTTGTCCCATAGAAACATAATACAATACATAGATTAAACGTGCATATACTTGTATAAATTTTTTTATGCATTTATAAATGTATTAACTGTATAAAACAAATTAAACAACTCGTTTAAACAAGTGGACATTTTTTAATAAAAATATAAATAAATAATAAATTTTTTACTTTTTACATTTTTTTTTTCATTTTTTATGAATAATAATGACAAAACTAAATTCATATAATTTAAAAAATAATAATTATAAATAACAAGATCCTAGAGTCTAGACCAGTGGTTCTCAACCTTTTTAGTTTCGCGGACCACCTAGAATCTAAAATCTAGATTTAAGTAAGACTACGGACCCCTTTGGGTTTTGGTTCATTTAACTACTATACTGAAGATATAATATTAATATATTATACGAACCGGTACCGTTTTTATCGTGGACCAGTGGTTGTATAACAATAAAATTCAAACCAAATCAGTCCGATGTTAAAGCCCTCCTGGCTTACAACTGCCATGAAAAGGTTAGGTTATCTAATACAGAAATATTAGCGCAGATATTTAATTATACATTATACTACAATACATCATCCCTTTGCAGTGTTAAAAGTAGTAGAATTAATAATTTATTAGGTATTAAAATTAATATAATATAATTACAGAAAACGAAGTGAATGATTCAATCGTACATTATATTATTATAATTATCTGAAATAAATATAATTAACTTATAGAATCGTTAAGAAACTCTCGGTCGATAAAAAGAATATTATTTAAAATTGTTCTGTATAATTTTTTTTTAAAAAATAAGAAAAACTTAATTACAAAGAGTTATCAAGTGAGTAATTCCTTACTGTATAGTAAGTCACTGTAATGGATGTATTAAATTTGAATACAATGATGGATCATAGATATCATTGAATACGAAAAACGATTCTGAACGGAGATGATTTGTCAGGCTAGGATATATTTTCAAGTGGGTGGTAAAAAAATTAGTTTATGTTTTAATGACCTGAATACCCCAAAATTTAAATTATTTTATAAATATTGTAAATCAAATTTATGGAAAATCTTGTATTAAATTTTCAACTCTTATAGCTACTTATATAAACATTTTTATGAATTATACCTATAAAATAATCAGCAATATTCATGATTTTAACGAATTTTGTCAATATTTGAACTTCGAACGCTAACCTAACCTAACTATATCATAAAAAATTGTACCTGTGTATATTGTATTCTTATAAATTTTGAATCACTATAAGACTAACTTATGAGGAACTTTATATTTAATTTTCTAATTTTATAATATATTAAGTTTTTTTGGGCACCCATTTTTTTTTTTATTATTTATTGACACTTATAATACTTTAAAAAATAAAAAAATTCAGTTGTCTTTACATACAAGTATAAAAATTTCTGTTTTCCGTCACTTTTTTTTTGTTTTTTGAAAACCACTGGAAAATTCTTCTTTTTGAGTTTTGACTTCTATAATGCACGAAAGATATTCATTTTTCCATCGGAAACTACCCCCAAAGTTTGAAATTGAAACATTATTTTGGTAAGTTATACTGTAACAAGACACAAAAAAAAACACACACATTATTTTAAAACCAATACATTCATCACTTCGTTCAGAATCTAATATGAATTTAATACTTACATAATTACATTAAACTTCTACATAAACGTACAAATTATTAAGCTATTTCAAAAATATTTAGTTGATTTTATGTTTCGTTATGTTAGTGTCTAATTGTAAATCGTAAAAGCATGATCCCAACTATCTACTGATATATACCTACACCAACACCAAGTACACCATAATGCTCAATTTAACCGATTCATAAAACACATTTGAAAATTACAATAGATACTCTATTATTGAATATTTTAAAATATTTCTCTTATAAACACTATTTTAATTTGTAAGTTTATTTTATATTTATATTTATGTAGAATACTAGAACTTACTTTATATATACATTTGTAATAATTCACTTCCATCTCGATCAAAATAAAAAAAAACTTTAAATTAAGTTTTTTACGTTCAAAGGAGATAAAACCCAAGTTTTTTGTCGGTTGGAAATTACTTTTATTCAAGAATTTAAAGTTTTATGTTTATATATTTATATTTATTTATTCATATATACGTACAACATTGAAGCCAAAAATGATAAAGTTCTATTTATTTTATAATTTCATAATTTTTGAATGAATTTTTTAGAAAAGATATTAAAACAATGTAATTGTTTTAAAAATATTTTACATTTATCATTTGTGTCAATTATTGTAGATATAATAGAGTAAAATAATAATAGTTTTGTTTAATATTGTAGTAACTGAAATAATTCTGAAATCTAAAATTACTTTTAACAACTTTTATTACTAACTTATAATTTTAAAACTTAAATTCCATTTTGATATATTAATATGTTAATTAAGCAAAATATGTTATCCTTAAAACGATTATAGAATATGTGATTGTGTTATTAATATGGACGAGTTGACAATAGTTATAACTACCTATAGATTATCATTATACTATCCAAGATGTAATCAAAGCAAAACATTTTGAGCACAAACGCCTTAAACATTAAGGAAAATTTATATTTGTATAGAAAAGCGTATAATATGTTTTTATAATATTATTACCAAAGTACCTATTATACATTGATAAAATATTAAGATAATAAGATTTACAATAAGTCAATAACAATCTAATATGTGTATTGTGTATCTACTAGAATTAGGTACACAAAATAATACAAATACCATAGCAAAACAAACATGTATGCTCATCATTTACGTTTTTCGATTCAACTAGCAGAAATATAATGGAGGCTAATCTTTGCTGATCGTCATCGTTGTTATCAATTTATTTTGTCATAATGTCATAATTAAAATTTTTAATAATTATTAATTTAAAATATTCTGAATTATACTTTTGCTAGTTGCACAATATTATAATATGAGTAATATATGCAATGTCCGATAAAATATTTTTGATGATTTTAAACTTTAATTTTTAATACACTATTTTGGATTCTGAACAGAGTGATGAATATATTGATATTATCATAAATATTTTCAGATTATTTTGTAGGTATAATTCATAAAAAATTTTGTATAAATAGCTAAGAGTTAAAAATTGAATACAAAATTTTCCATAAGTTTAGCTTACAATAATTATAAAGAACTTAAATTTTGGTATATTCAGATTTCAGGCCATTAAAACATTTAAACATAAACCACATTTTTCACCAACTACTGGAAATTATATCTTAGACTGACAAATCATCTTCGTTCAGAATCGTTTTTTGTATACAATGATACCTATCACTGGATTTAAATTTAAAACTCCTATAATATATAATAGTGATGCACACGGCACCTAATGTACAGCAGAGCGGTACCCACTTACCCGCTTTTTTTTTTTGCTTAAATTAAATTATATATTTAATATGCAATTATACAATTTCATTATCTATCTTCGTCACAAATATAGCTTAGGAACAGAATTTAAGTGTAACAAATTATAAATCACAAATTTACAAATCACAACTTAAATTAATATACAAATTAGTGCATCGTTATAGGTACCAATAAAAAAAGAAGAAACAGAAACATTTTTCATAAAAACAATATAAATAAGATAAAAACTAAGTTTACTGATAATACGTTAAACTTCTTGAAATTATATAACAACCATATTCTACTTACGCCTTTTTTTTTAAGACATACACATGCAATATCTGTCGTTAATTATTATTATTGAAGCCATGATAATTTTAGAGCGTTATCAGAGAGCCCATCCTAAATTAATAGACATATTTTGATGTTCACGATTTCGTATGATTTTTATCTGGAGACTGCAACTTTGAAGCACTGTTGCCATTTTTGTATTTATTCTCAACAATAAATCATTTGTCTGTGTACAAGGGTGCCCATTGGGGAGGGCAAGATAGGGCACTTGCCCCCTCTTGGACAAAAAAAAAATATATATTATGAACTTGTAGCTCAATAAATATTACCATAATATTATTATTATTTTTATTATCTTACATTTGAGAATATTTTTATTTTGACCCCCCCCCTAAAATGTTACCTATGGGCGCCCATATCTGTATATCTAGTGTTGTTACGGAACAGAATCTTACTTTTAGGACAAATACAAGTGGTTTACCAATGATAAATATACTTTAATATTATTAGGAAAAATATTAATTAACTCTATACGATTACAAAAAAAAAAAAAAAACACTCGGTAAAAAAATACTTGTAACACTTGGTCAAAAAATTACCAAAATGATCAAATTTGCCACTCATACATTTGACTGAAGAAGTTAAATCGGAGAGAGTCTCATTTAATCTAATAAACTTCTCTTAATTATTTAATTTAACTTGCCAGACCCAAGTTAACATATTTCTTTTTTTTGAACAGACAAATTTTAGCTTAGCTTTTTCAGGTATTGATTTTCAAAAATCCGTTTCTTTATAACTACATTAGAAGTGTGAGAATTATATGCACTTTATACATTTAATTTCATTAACATCAAAAATTGTATCATCACAAACTTAACATATAGCGCTATAAATTAATCATTAATTTGAGAAATAAAATAATATACTTTATTTCAATGGATTATCATGTTAATTAGGTATATAATGCATAAAAACGTCAGATAAGATATGACAGTTATATTTTATATAGGTGTATGAATATAGTCACAGTTAGTTTATAAATATACAGATATTAATTATACTTTTATAATCTTCTGAATAGGTATTCGAAAAAATACATAATACACACATTCTATATCTAGATATAGTGAGGAAAATTGTAATGGTGGTGAAAACTTTTAGAATCTCTATTAAGTGCTAAAAGAAGATCATTATTTTACAAGATTAAAAATATTAATCAATAAGTACTGTATTTATGTTTTTACAGTAAATATTAATTCAAAATGTATATAAAAAAATAAAAGTGTATTCATATTACATAAAATATTGTCCTCTTGTAACTAACTATAATTATTTTAATTTGTTCGTGATCAAAAAATCAAAAAATTCGAATAAATTGGTTATATTAAATTCAACAATAACCTAACTACCTACGGTTAGGTTAAGTATAATTTACATGTATACATGCATAATTTATCAAAGATAAAGTTCTATTAAACAAATTATAATTATAATTCAATTATAGTATTTTTTTCAAATTGCAAACTTAATTCATCTTAACTAATTTTATAAGTTTATAACAAGCCATAAAATACAAACGAACTATATGTTATAATAATACTGGCAATTAACACGATTATTTACTTGAAACAGTTGAAACAATAATAGACCAGTCACTGGTCAGAAATAACCATTTATGAAATAAGAAAGTATTATTATACATTTAAAACTGCAATCATTAGATAAAGACCAGGAGACTATAATAATTAATAATATATAATTAATAAAATACGTTTAAAATAATAAAAGGGACACTATATTATTCATATTATTCATTGTATGGTGGTAAACTTGGTATAATTACTTTTTAACAGGTAGGTACCTACATTTATACCCAAGAGTAATTGCATTTTTTAAATTCTATAGCCGTTTATGTTTATTAATAGTTAATTCTTTTGTAGTTTTGTACACTGGCATAATGTATGAATGATCCACAATTCATTGAATTAAACAACCTATAGGTACGTCTTCTTATAAGTTCCATAAAACGATGATTGTATGCATTCTTAGAAATGTATGTAGGTATTCAGCACTCCTGCAACTCCATATTATAAAATTATAAGTTGCTAATTTGAAATTAAAATTTAATAGTAAATCCAATAACAAACATAAAGGTGAAAAGGATTGATAATACGTGCATTTAATGATGTACCTATTTGATTTGAATAACACCTTATAAATATTTTTAAAAAACAATTGAAATTATTTTTCAACAATAGTGTTCTCTATTAAATAAATCGAATGTACAACTGCTATACAGTGACACAGTGTATAGTGTATAGTACTGTATACCTATCCATAGTAACTATATAACTATGTAAGTAAATATATAATCAGAGTTAAAACTTTAAATTAATAATAATGATTTTGTTTTTTTTTTTCTATAAAATATTTAAATAATATATCGAATATATACCAAGAATCCAAGCTCAACAAATTGTCAAAACAAATTTAAAATAAAAGGTGGTCTAGGACTCTAGTGAGTATAGTAGGTAACGCTCTAATTTACAATAGGTATCGAGTGGATCTCTGATATAAAATAAGTCACTAGGTACAATGAGGGTAAATTAAATTTGAATGCAATGATAGGTACCATTGTACACAAAAAAGATTATGAACGGAGATGATTTGTCACTCTAGGATACCTATACTTATATTATTTTCCACTGTTTGGTGAAAAAAAAAAATCTAAAATTATTTTATAGTAAATCGTTACTTTACGAGTGACTTTTACATTTCGTATAAATTTAAACTAAGGATAATTTTTTTTTAATTGGCCAACGTTCAAGTTCTTGTATAATTATTGTAATCCAAACTCATGGAAATTCTTTTATTAAATATTCAACTCTTAGACCTTAGTAAGTTAATTATACAAATTTTTTTATAAATTTTAACTAGGTATCTACGAAATAATTTCGAAATATTCATGATATTGACGAATTTTTGTCAATATTTGAATATCAAACACTAATAATAAAAAATTGTGCCTATGTTTTCTTATCATTTTTATATCTGTGCATTATGACTAACTTATGAGGAACTTTGTATTTAGTTTTTTTTTGAAAACTAAACAAAAACGAATATTTCAAATACCTATAAATAGCCTTAAAATAAACAAAATATTTTGAAAAATAAATTTTGTGAAGATAACACCAATCAAAATAACTGATGAAACTCTCAGGTACCTATCCACGACCTATATATTTCTTGAATAATAACAAATATTTAAAATTGTTTGAGGATAAATCGTTACCGTTAAGCAATTTCGTAAAAATTTAAAATTCAAACGTTTATCATAATATTTTTTCCTATAATGAAGCTTCAAGTTTTCTCTACAGCTATTTGAAGGAAAAATTAATGTGGAATTTTTTTATCATAGATATAAATACAAAAAATTTTATAAATTTCCAACTTACAAAATTACTAACAAATTTTTGTGACTTTGGCATAGTTCGTAAAACTTTGAACTTTTAACTGAACTGCTTTCGCATTACTTTAGCGAAACTTTTAAATGCTTAAAAAATAAAATTGTGATAACGACGATTTTTTTTTTAACTAAGTACAATAAGAGCAACACTAATAATAAATTAAGAAACCTTGTATCAAAATTTTTAAGTTGTTTTGGGAACCCGAAATTGTTATATCTATTAAGGTGTATAACCGCAGTAGGCAAATGTTGACAGTCACCGGTGTAGGTTGACATATACCAAAAACCGTAGTGAATGTTGACGAAATTGTCTTAATGCGTTCATACACTGGTGATTGTTGACATTTACAGTCGGTGTTTGGTAAATGTTGACCACACTTAAAGCACAATGTATGTAAAAGATATTTTTGTATTATTTTGTAAAATTTAGACGTTATATCGTTCAGCCACAATATGCATTGGACACGTTTGGACGCTAGTAATGTTATCACATGAGACAATCCGATTATTAATCGCTTGCTAGATAATATAATATAAATATACCCTCGTCAGTATCGAAGCGTATTCTAAACCGAGCGCAACAGTTTAATGTTATACAACGGGCCTTACTGTAATATTTTATTAATATTATATTCGAATTAAAACTAATAATGGATAAAAGTATAAAAGATATTTTTTATGAAAAGTTTAGTGCACTTTTATTAAAAAAAAAAAAAAATGGAAGACAATTGCTTTTATTTAACCACTGAAAAATATAATAAATATATAAATGAAGTTATAAATGCTAAAGCAAAAAAAAAATAAACAACGAAGTGATTACAGACGACTAAATCGGTTTGATGTTATGGATATTATGGATAATCATAAACCAATCGTCCCGTTAAAAGCAGGTGAAACTAAAATTATTTACTATGTCAAGTACGAAGAACTATACGACATTATGTACGAAGCTCATATAAAAATTGGTCATGGAGGGCGAACCAGAATGATGAACGAATTGCAGAATAAATTCAAAAATATAACATATGAAGTTGTTATGTTATTTTTAAGTTTATGTGTTCAATGCCAAACCAAACAAAAAGTTCCGAAAAAAGGTATTGTAATCAAACCTATTATAAGTCGTGAACTTAATTCCCGGTGTCAAGTAGACTTGGTAGATATGCAAACTTGCAAAGATGGTGAATTTAAATTAATTTTTAACTAAATTATCAAGATCACCTAACAAAATTCATTCAACTAAGACCTCTAAAATCTAAAACTGCAGAAGAAGTGGCACATCACTTATTAAATATATTTCTTATTTTCGGTGCGCTAAATATTTTACATTCCGACAATGGACGAGAGTTTGTAAATAAAGTTATATCAGAGCTGTGTTCAATGTGGGATGGTGTGAAAATTGTGCATGGTAAACCACGCCACA
>VUJU01005516.1:0-13526 GCA_009835225.1 Aphis craccivora
TCGTATTCATAAAAATAATGTAAAACGATATTACGACGATGAGCAAAACTCTAGTTAATAAGTCTATTCTATATTAACACTCATTTAGTTCTCAGTTTGTTTTTCTATTTTTTTTATTTATTCTCTATTTTCTTTTTTTCTTTTTTTTTTTGTTTTAGAATTAAACAGCATATATTTCTAAAGGAACTTGTTTTAAAAAAGCACAAATGAAGCATATTTATTCTTTAAAAAAGCAAAAAAAAAGCATGACTAAAAATTAATATGAATTAGTTATAATTTTATAAAACTGAATAAAAAAAATTTAAAAATAAATTTAAATTAAAAAACGAATTTACTACCATATATTTGGCAAGATTTTCAGAAGTGAAACTAACTCTATTGTCTGAGAGAATGTTTTTGTACATCGAAAACGAACGCTCTACATCGACTGAAGTGATCGGTGCATACTTCATACAAGAGATTTCGTTTAAAACAAACCCGTGATAGTTAATTTCGTTTGATGAAACGTCACACAGTATAGTATTTATGTCCAGTAATTGTTTTCAGCCTTTGTTTTTCAGAAGAACACGATTTAGTTTACCCGAAATTGCTGTTGCAATATCTCCATTAGCTTCATTTAACTTCTTTTCTGCATCCAAGATAATATTTATACATGTTGTCAACGATTCGCCTAAAATTATACGTATAATTTATAGTATTATGATGTTAAATTGTTTAAATACTTTGTTAAAAGTTACCTTTTCTCTCTAATATTGTAATCATATCTGGTATAAATCCAAAGTTGGTCGAAATATACACAATATTTGATTGAAGAGATACATTTTGAAATAGTTGTTTCACTACTTTAACACATTGGGATTCTTCTTCGAAGTCTTCAATTACACTTTTTAATTAATTAAAATGTTTGCAATAATACTGGACAGCTTTAATCCATGTACCCCATCTGGTCATTATTGGTCTTGGTGGATTTGGCAATTCTGGGCATTTCTCATTAAAAATTGCGATACGTTTGGGACATTTTCAAAACGTTTTTTTTATTCCTCCAATCAACTGATCTACATCTTGATACTGTGCCCGTACATCTTCGAAAACATTGTGTAATGCATGTGTCAAGGAAGTCACATGTATGAGTTTTGGGTAAAGCGATTTTATACAATCACCAGCTTTTTTCATATAAGGTGGCGCATCTGAGACAAATAGCAAAACATCGTTATGTTTTACAACCTTTTCCCCATAAAATATGTATAGCTTTATCGAATAGTTGCCAGTTGGAATATTGTACTATGATTAACTTTATCCAAGTATTCTGTGTGAATAACGAACATATTACTTGGATTTTTTGGTTGTAATGTGCCCACTATTACATTTGCAACATTACGACGTACCGAGTCCGTAGTCTCATCAATAGACACCCATATTTTTTGATCTGTTATTGTATCACGAATTTTTGCTAATGTATTTTCATTTCATGAATTAAAATATCCTTTGTGTAAAGTCGACTCGTCAGGAATAGTTTTTTTGCAATATTTTGTTAAAAATTCACGAAAATGTTTATTATTTAGTTTATTCATTGGAATATTTGCAGCTACCAACGTTGAACATAAATCGGCATTAACTGTTGTAAAAATGGTTGAAGTAATGCAGCCTTTTCATTTTCGTGTCTTTTAACAGCTTGAACGTGTTTTTCTCTTCGTATATAATGTTGTATATTATATTTTTTTTCATGTGACACTTTTGTTTCACAAAGTTTGCAGTATAAAAACGATCCATCTGTTTGAAAAAATTCTTCACCAAATTCTAACACTAATTTTTTTAAAAATGAATTTGTTTTAACTTTTGGCATTTTAATACATTACAATTTGCAACACTTTACACTATAAAACTTGAATTTTAAACTGGTCGATATCGATATTATACGAGTACTGAGCGTAAGTTCTACAGACTAAATGAAATAGCCGATAAGCTATCGAACCGCATAAGCTATCTGTAGATCGATAATCTATACCTATGTTTAAGATCGTTAGACACTAATGGTACGGTCATTATTTCGGATTTTCACATTTAAAACATTTATTTTTATTTTTAAAGTATAACCACATTTATATTTTATTATTTAGAATAATTGAAAAAAGCAATAAAAAAGTAAAAAAAGCATTTACACAAAAAAAAGCAAAAATAAATGCGTTTATTTGGAATCAGATTAACGTGAAACGAATTTATGTATAATTATTAGATTTCTATCTTAAATAGGTATATAAAAAAAAGCATTTACTTTAAAATCCGAGCCCTAGTGATCAGTAGACATTGATTATAGTTAGTGTTAAATCTCAAAACTACCTATAAAACTTTATGTTTCGTCGTTTCATACCGTAATATATCCGTTTGCTTCAAGTCTATAACAAACCAAGTAACACAATTTGATCAGGTAAATGTTTTTAATCAATCTGATATATTAAAAATTAAACTTATATTTATTATCATTTTTATTTAAGGTAAATAAAAAAAAATATTTATATAAAATAATATGTTGTACTATACTAATGTATCTGCAGGCGAAAGCTCTTCAAATGATGATGTAAGTATACCTATATTTGTTTATGTATTTATGTGTGTGTGTATGATATTAATATATTATTATTAAATAATAGAATGAAAGTAGTATGTTATCAACACTATCATCTTCTTTAAAACCGGTAAAAATGCAGAATAGAAAAAGAAAAAATGATACTGAACCAAAAGTTAAAAAGTCAAAGACAGGAAAGGTAATAATTTGTATTATATTATTTTTTAAACATTACACATTCATTTTTAATATAAATACAGGGTGATTCTTGTTTTGTTTTTTTTTGTCGTATGGCGTATTATATATAGTATATATAGTCCGGGAGTAGGTCCGAAGGCCTATATTTCGGACGCCTAATTGGCAGAAATTCTATTGAGCACCCGTAGGTTTCTTCCATGCCCGGGGTGGGGGATGGCGGTCTCTCTCTCCATACACTAACTTGCCCAAAGAGAGGTGCCGCCCGTGACCAAGGTTCGAACCGGCGACGGTGTGCATCGCTACTGACGCCTTAGAACGTTCGGCCACTCCGTCCCCCTGATTCTTGTAAGTGGGTACACTAATTATCTCGAAAAGTATTAACAACTGTTTTTGAATTTTTTTTTTTTAAACTTCTATGTTTATGTTTCTCTAAAGTCGTATAATATTTTATTTTTTTTCACCCTTATATTTATTGGTGAAACCACTATCAACTTTTGATTTTCAAATGGTAACATATAATAAAAATAATATGAATTAGTCACCCCATTTTTATTGTGAATTTAAGCGTTATCATTTTTATTTTTCGTTGATTGGTTCTCGAGATACAACTCCTCAAAGAATGGTGGTTTTCAAAATGTTTTCAATAATAATATTTATAATATTATATTATAATATTTAAAGACCAGGATCTAGTCATAAATTTTATATCGTTGAACCCCATAGGTTAATAGGTATTAAAATAAATAAAAATTAATTAATGATTCCCATTGTACTTTAAATCCTAATCATTTATCAACTTATCGACTAATTGGACATACCAAATTACCCAAGAATGATATATGAAAAACTGGAAATATATTATTATGACAAATTTATTTTAATCACAATTTCACAGATAATTAATTAAAAATTAAAATGGTACCACCACGACACCACATAATTATATCTTATTACCAATAATGACTAAGGTATACCTTGAAAAGTCCGTGACTGGTTAATGGTTATATGATTATAATATTATGCAGAAAGTAAATATTAAATACTTATAATTAGGTGATAATAATGCGCAATTGTCACGATTTGTTCGGGCCAGACAGCATACTCCGTGGCGATTATTATTATTATTATTATCTTATCTTCATCGAGCGATTAAATTTTGTTGTAATCAGTGAGCCGCCCTGGCGTCGGCTCGAGCCGACATGTTTTTTTTTTATTATTATTATTAAAGAAAATAAAGAACATTCGAGAAAATTGCGCGTCCGTTTTTGCCACTTGTTTGGTGTGTTGCGGATGCCGTATTTTTCTTAATATACTACCGTTCATAGCCATTTTTTAACCGTTCTTCCGCATTTATATTCGTCCGTCGTGTGTGATTGACCGCGCGTTGCGAAGTTTGGAAATTTACGGTCGGTTTGTGATCGTGTTCGTCTAACTTGCGTACTTGTGTCGCCGCCATATTGTATGTTTCGTGTATGCCGTATTACACTCGTCAACGTTCGCCGTATTATTTTTTATTGTTTCGTGCGCGGATACGGGATGTAAAAAGGCATTCAAGATCAAGGGATTCGACGAATAGTGAAGAGGTGTGTCAAAGGTCAGACGTATCTTATATTGTCATTAATTGTATTATCATAAATTATATACATAATTTTATTATTATTATATTTCGATTGTTGATGTCAACATCTAGAAATACGTCGTGTTATAGTTAAATGTAATAAGTTTCATTACTAACACCACGTTTGGTTGTGTGTTATTATTAATATTATTATATTCAGTAATTACGTTAGGACTAACATAATTTAAGTTCTCTTAATGTTTATTATTATCATTTTATTATTTGACAAAATACATTTTAATACAGTCCACCATTTAAATACATACTGGTTGTATTTTTTTTTAATATATTGTATAACGTCCAGCCTATTATTTTAGTCGAGTTGTAACCATATTCATTGAATCGGACTTCACGACAAAACATGATTTATGATAGTTCTATCAATTATTATCTTTAATAATATTGTTGTATGATAATAGTAGAAAATGGAATAGATTATAGAATAATAATTAATAGGTATTATAATTTTAAAGCACGAATGCACGATTAGGATTTAAGAATTAAATTAATTAATTACCTTCTTTTTTTTTTATATTATGGTATCGAGGACTGGAGGAGTAACTATGGTGCCAGTTTTTCTCCTCCAGCCACCATCGTTTATTGTCAAAACAAAAAAACAACAATTAACAGCGGCGGGCCAGTCCTCCACTCGTTACTCGCTAGTTAATTAATTACCTATCTAAAATCGTGTTGTACAGTTACCACTTACCAGTTACACGAGTTATTAGTTATTAGTTATTTTTTTGAAAATCTTATAATTTTTTTTTTTTATTTTTCAAAAACTAATCTAATTTATGTTGTGATATTATTTGATTAACAATTAAATCGGAATTGCAACTCCCAAGAATCCAAGACCATTAATAAACAAGGATTTGAAAGAAAAAATTCACGAAGAATGAAGATCCAACTACATCAAATTCTTGGTTTATTTATTCCATTTTGTGACAAACAAAATGTCATACGTTTTAAAACATTGTCAGTCGTACATTTTTCCAAAATGTTAGCTGGTATATTTGAAAAGACTTCTGTAATTTTGTTTATTAGCTCATTTTTACTGGATGGCATTTTTTCATAAACAGCATTCTTAACAAATCCCCCCCCCCCAAAAAAAAATCCAATGGTGTCATGTCTGGACTACATGCTGGCCATTGAATTTCTGGACTCCGGGTACTCATCCAATTATCTTAAAAAACACAATTTAAATTATTATTACATAATTAATAGTATTATTTATTTATATAAATTGTATCCAAAACATATTGTATTAGTTTAACATCAAGTATTTTATGTACATATATACATATTTCAATATTTTTAAGCAGCAATAAAACAAAATATGATGATAATGATAATTACTTCCATAAATGTTGTTTAAATAGTCCTAAATCTGCAGGTAGTTATGGTCTGGAGCACCATCTTGTTGCCAAAGTAAATATTTCTTTTAGAAAGAGACGAGTCTTCTAATAAAACTGGTAGTTTGTTTTTAAAAAAATGTAAATACTTTTTTCCATTGAGATTTCCCTCATAGAAATAAGGTCCTACTAAATGTTCATCTATAAGGCCACACCAAATATTAATTGACCAACGAGATTGGACATTACTTTCCAAGGCCCAGTTAAGATTAATTTCATTCCAATAATGTTGGTTATGGTGATTAACTTGGCCATTATTATGAAATCTAGCTTCATCAGTCCATAAAATATTTGAATGTATTGTTGGGTCATCATCTAATTTAGTAACCATTTGAGCGACAAAATGTAAACGTCTTTCAAAATCATTGGATAGCAACTGCCGAACCTTCACACATTTGTAAGGATGATACTTATAACGCTTTGCCCTACGTTGCACTGATGAATATGAAATATCCAAATTTTCTAAAATAATTATATTAAATTTTTAAATTATGGTTCCTGCAAAATTTATTATATTTTTTGTTTTGTTAAATTTTAAAGTATTTAGTTTTATCTTTGGATTCACAAAAATTGTTTGTAACGTACAATTTTTTAGAAAAATTTGTACAATTTGTAATATTTTAGAACACATTTGTAAGTTGGGTTATATATAACTTATAAGTAAAAGTTCTACCTAATTTTATGCATTATGTTAAAATTGTTTAATATGTATATTGTTAAATAAAACCATTATAATATAATTTTGTGTCTATATCAAATGTGTTGTTTTTATTTTATAATCATGTCGATGAGCGACGTGGTGCTGGGAGTCGAGGCAACAACGTTGGTTGACACAGGCTAGACGTTGGTGCTGGTCGACATGTCAGATGATCGGGCAGATAAAACCGGGTAAAAATTGTCGGCGGACTACGGAAGCCGGAATCTGGGATTTGGGCACGTGGCACAATAAGAAAAAAAAAAAACGTCGACGCACTCGCGAGCGGGTGGGTTTTCGCGGTGTTACCGTGAGCGGGGTCGGAAAAACACAAGAATAAAACTTGAGGTCACCAATGTGGTTCTCTGAGAGGTAGAACTGACAAAAAAAAGTTTTTTGTTTGACTCTAAAAAAAGAAGAAGGTATAAAAAGAAATAAACGCAGTTAAATGCTTTAGTTAATCGTCGTGACTATATTGAGCGAACAACAAAAGAAAAGTTAACTTAAACAAATGAATAAATTCTACAAAAGGGTAAAAATTATTTTTAAAATTATTATATTAAATTAAATAGATAGCTTATAAATTGTATGTTATATAAATGGGTTATGGAATAATGGGTTAAAATGTATGACAGTATTATAATATATTATAAGTATTATAACTGATATTAGATTGATAACTTATAAGTTATAGGTAATATACGTAGTACAGGAACTTACACATGTATAATTTTTTCCATGTAGGATCTTACACATCACATATGTAGGAATTAACTTATGCAATTGTCTACCTGTTACTTTCGTGTAGGAATTAACGATTCCCCAAAAAAATCTTTTAATACAATAGTATAACTATTCAAAGTTAGTTGGCTAAATACAAAAAATAAATGTGTTATGGTTTTTACGCACAACACAAAATAAACGTACGCACCAATTGTATATTGAAATAATGAATATATTTGGACGGTTTTGGTGAGAAAGGGTGTAAGTCATTTTTTGATAATTTGGGGTTATTAAACAATTTTATAATATTTTTTAGGGAATGGGACATTTGGACGTGACCGTTTTGGCGTGAGATATTTGGACGTACAACCATTTTGGCGTTAGATGTTTGGACGTAGGATCGTTTTGGGGTGAGAAATTTGGACGTAGAATTATTATATAATAATTGTTAAAAATATTTTTTTTTAGACTAGGAATTTCTTAATATCGTAATCGTGATTGATTTTCGTTTATCACGTTGTTCTGTAGCGGTGTTACCGAAAATAACGACCGTAATTTATTATCATCGATAATAAGTTAAGATAAGGTACAATATTTAAGATGAGGTACATTATTTGTTTCTTATTTTTCATTGTAGTGTTTGACAACGAAGTGCAACGATGTCTTGTTCTCAAATAAAATCGGTTCGTGAACGAAATATTTTAGTTGAAAATGGTTTTATGTATTTGTTTGACGCGATGAGTTCTAATGGTCTTCTCCGATTTTGGCGTTGTCGCTATAAAACTGAATGTAAAGCTCGAGTGCATACATCAATTAACGATTTTGACATTATAAAAAGAATAAATGAACACACACATGATGCCGAAGCTGCGAAAATTGAAGCAAATGGCGCGGTTTGTCGTATAAAAAAGCGAGCAGTGGAAACGATGGAACCTACTTCAACAGTAATTAATGAATGTGTGATAGACTTATCTCAAGCAGCCAAGGTATGTGCAATTCTAATTATTACAAATTAATTTTTTTTTTTAAATGATTAAAAATGATTTTAAAAAAAAATCTTGAGTAAAGCTTTTCTTAGCTTTCTAGTTAAAGGAACACAAATATATTTGTCCCAACCATAAATACTATAGTAAAAGAAACTTTTTAATACCTATGTAAATGATATCTGTTTTATTTATTGATAAATATATGAGTCATCTCTACCCGTACTGTCTGTACTTAATAAATAATAATATGAAGAGTTAACAATTTATAATACATACCTAAAAAATAATATATTATATTTTAATTAGGTTTGGTCATTCATTAATTGGTCATGTATATATATATAGACGAACTAATGATGCAATTAGTAGCTTTATAATATATATATATAGATAACTAAGTCGTATATAAATTAAAAATTCACATATATCAAATTCAGCAACAGTAGAAAAACAAATTGTAAAAGTACCATTTAGGTAGAGGTTAACTCAAATACTGTTAATTATACAAAATTATATTTTTATTTGTGCATAAGTAATTATGACTTTCAACAAAAATATTATTCTAATAACCCAACAACTTAGTACAAAATAAATTGTTGTCACGGACACAACCAAAATTTTTGGTTATAACTATCATATTCTAGTTATTATTACTAAATATTTTTTTCTGTGTAGACCCATTATTCGAACACATTTTTATACTGAAATTTCAAATTATTTCAAACATATTTTAAAATTAACAATAATTTCATTATTAGGGAATAATTCAATCAAGCCAGACATTAAAGAAAACTGTCCGAAGACAACGAAAAATAATACAAGCTATTCCAGACGCTCCTAAAGATTTGATTTCATTGCAGATTCCCGAATCCTATAAAATATTTTCACCATCTAAAGATATAGAAGAACAATTTTTATTGGCTGATAGTGGTCCAGGGAATGACAGAATTTTAATTTTTGGAAGGCAAAAAAGCTTAGATGTTTTATTTCACTCAAAAACATGGTTTGGTGATGGAACATTTAGGACGGCACCTCTCCTTTTTACATAAGTTTATGTGATTCTTGCTGAACAATTTGGCGGTGTACATCCCATTATTTTTGCGTTATTACCAGATAAACAATCTAAAACGTATGAAAAATTATTTGATATGTTACTTAAATTGAAACCTGGTTTAGATCCTGTTTCAATATCGTTAGATTTCGAATTAGCAGTAATTAATTCGGTACATAAATATTTTAAAAATGCTTAAATATTTGGTTGTTTTTTTCACTTGACTAAAAATTTTAGAAAAAAAATGGGTGAACTTCATTTGCTTTCAAAATATGCCAACGATTCAGAATTTAGTATAGCAACTAAAATGATTATTTCACTAGCATTTGTTTGTATAAATGATCTTGATAATGCCATAGATGTACTTTCAAATTATTTACCAGAGGAACTACACTCAATGTTGGATTGGTTCGAAGATAATTATATTGGTAGAATGAATCGTAATAACCGAAATCGAAGAAAACCTCGATTTGCACCTCAAACGTGGAATTTATATGAACGTGTCTTAAATTATCAGAACAAAACAAATAATCATGCAGAGGCAGCGAATCGTAGGCTGAATATTGAAATGGGATGTGATCACCCTACGTTATGGTCATTTATAGTCAATTTGAAAAAAATTCAAGCCGGTCGGGATGTATATTACAACCAGCTTGAAGCAGGGAGAAGTCCACCAAAAAAATAAAAAAAATATTGTGATACGGATAATAGGCTGTTAAAAATAGTTCAAGATTATAATAACCGAGATATTTTATCATATTTAAAAGGTATTTCTTTAAATATATCTTTAAAGTAAATAATAATATACTTCTATGTTCGGTTAAAATTTAAAATATTTTTATTTAGTGTAATGTTTTTTTTTTTATTTAGATTTTAAACATAATTTTAGACAAAAGAATATTTTTTTGGTAATTTTAATAAATGTAATTTTTTTATTTAGATTTAAAACATAATTTTAAACAAAAGAATTTTTTTTTTGGTAATTTTAATAAATATTTTTAAGTGTAAATTTTTTTTATGCCAAAATGGTCTTACATCTGAAAGTTTCACGCCAAAAGAGTCCTACGTCCAAAAGTCTCAAGCCAAAAAGGTCATATGTCCAAACGGCCACGTCCAAATGGTTACGCCCAAACGGTCACGTCCAAATGTCCTAGACCCGATTTTCTACGCCGCATCGTTTGGTGACACTGTAATTTTCCTATGTGTTACTGTTATCGTGCTATTTATACGTGCGGCTGGGCCCAAGTCAAAACAAAAACAATTTAATTGGTGAGAAAGGGGATAAGTCACTAAAAGCAAAAACTTTTTGGTTATATTAATATTGTTATTAATGTGATCGTCTTCATAGGTAACATAACCGGGTACTTAATAAGATGTAAATTCATGTTTTTTCGAATTTATACGATATAGTTATTGTTAATGTAGTTATGTAATGTTTTAATTAAATTAATACAAATTGAGACTTGAGAGAGATGACTTCTAAAAGATCAAAACAACTTCTAACATTGGCAAAAAGTAAGTACCTGAATATTTTAATAATATAATTAATATTAGAAACAAACATACTACTTGTTAGTTGTTACATACTTAAAATAAAATATAATGTAATGAATTATAACATGTTATAGTAAATCAATTTGCCGTCAAAGATTGTGGTCAACAGAAAATGTTGGCTAGTTTACATATTTAGCAAGAAATCAAACATAATTAAAGATGTTTACATTACATTTTTTATTATATTATTTAAAGTTATTTAATTTTATTATTACATAACCTAGATAGCAAAATTATATCTACAGAATAATATAGCAATATTTCCAGACAAATTTTAATATATTCAGAATATTGTTACACAATTGTCAGAAAATGTTTAAATATTGTTAAAATATTGTGAGTACACTTTTTGGCAGAGAATCAAATATTGTTAGAATATTTTCATCATATATTGCCACAATATACAAGTTATTATTTTAGCAATATTGTCAAAACTATGTTGTATATACCTATGTACCATATAAACATTGTCAAAATATTTTATTTTTCACTTTGTCACAATATATATTTTTTTTTATTTCTAAAATATTATCATTACAATGTTTTATGTACACTTCTTAAAAATATTGCCAAAATATTTTAACTTGATATTTTTTCAATATTATATAATTTTTTTATTACTTCAATATTATCATGACACAGGGTCCTGTGTTTTCAAAATGGTTATTGTAATATAGATACTTTGATTTTAAGGAGAGGGGTTTTAAGACTAACCTAACCAGTAGTGCAATAATTAGTTATAAAAACACCTTTACTTATTATTTCTATATCTTATAATATATATTTCATGAATTACAAAAACCTATGGACAACCCTGGACTTGAACATACTATCTTGATATTATTATAAAATACATACTTATATTACATTTTCTTAAATAATAGCTTTTTCAATTTCAGTTTTATTATAGGTAATATATAAAATAAATTAATAATTAACAAAAAACACAAATTAAAATAAATTACACATTTTTTTAATTAAAAAAAAAAAATGAATTATACATTATTATATTATTATATATAATCACTATAACATTGTATGCCTATATTATAATATTATAATATACATACTTATAGTTATTTAAATATATGTTACCCTACGTATAAAAATTAAAATCATAATATTAAATCATTTATAGCTTGATAATTAAATTTAAAATAAAATTAATCCTTGTTTATAACACTCCAAAAAAATATAAAGTATTAAAAAGTAAAAGTAAATATAATAATTAATATTATAATATAATAATAATATTCTTTATTGTATTGCTAGAAGTGAAACTTGTTTATGTTAATCTAGCTGCTTGTTTTTTTAAACGGGATGGAGCTTGGGCTAACCAAAGTTCTATTGGTTTTTTTATTTTTTTTAATGGAGTGTGGCAAAATTTTTTTGTCTTATTTATTGATTCTGCAGGCAGAATTACAAATAATGAGTATTACTAAATAACAAGTATTAAAAACAGATTTTTTTTAATAGTTAACCAAATATTAAGCTACAACATTGTAACGTAGAAAACTGATGCCCACTGTGCAAAGTTTGTTACTAATTATTGCCGCCATATTAAAATTAGGTCGCAAATGAAACATTACAAGACGATGTAAATAAAACATCAATGTATTATTACTTTAAAAAAAATTAAATTAAAGTTAACGAAGAACATTATATAAATATTGAAAATGAATTATTGATACCACATAGAATATTAATAGCAATATGATAACTATATGGTTGTTATTGCTTACAAAAAGTTGTATAATTACCGAATAATATTAATTAAATACTGCAGATTATTTATTGATGTTATACTACGAATTAATATGTATACGATGTTATCTTATGATATTTTTTGATTAGGTACGTATGATATGTATATTAGTGATGGGCGCTACCGACTAGTTTTGACTATCGATAGTCTATCGATAGTTTGAAAAACTACCGAGTGATTTATCAATCGAATAGATATTATTATTCATCGATTGTTTTTAAAACCATCGAATGAATTACTCGATAGTTTTCATTCGTTAGTGGAAACCGACTAGATTTGACTATCGGGTATTTTATAAACTATCGAGTGAATTACTCGATAGTTTTCATTCGTTAGTGGAAACCGACTAGATTTGACTATCGGGTATTTTATAAACTATCGAGTGAATTACTCGATAGTTTTCATTCGTTAGTGGAACCGGCTAGTTTTTTTGACTATCGATTGTTTATCGATAGTTTGAAAAACAACCGAGTGATTTTTCAATTGAATAGATTTTCATTTTACTTTTCATAGAGTTTTTCTAGATTAACTATGGAATGAATTCATGAATACTGGATAGTTTTCATTGATAGTGTAACCAACTACCAATTAGTTTTAAATATTGGAACGGGAAAGTTGGACACATTAACATATACAATGTTCTTAGTTCTTATATTTAGAATATTTAATAAAGTAAGGAGGGTAATATAAAATATTAAAATAAAATAATAATTAACAATTTTTAAAAACTCTATTAACTATATAGCATTTTGTAAAAAGTAAAAACCAAAAGGTGTTGTTCTAGTTTCTTAAATGTGATGGACATATTAAGTACTTAACTACTTTAGGTGTATATTAATATTATATTGTTTTAAAAATTATAACTTACCATGAGCTATCACGGATCTAATAAAAATCATTTATTTCTTTAGGAATTTTATTAGATATTGAAAAAATAAAATGAAAATAAATGAGGTTACATT
>VUJU01005517.1:0-13524 GCA_009835225.1 Aphis craccivora
TGGTGTTTTGTTGCGATGAGGAATTGGTATTGTGCACGCTCTGTATATGGTTGGTCTTGTTGATGGAATCGTGATTAGGAATATTTTTGTCGGTGGTTTTAATTGTGTCGCTGTTGTAGTCATTATCGGAATGTTGAGATAAAAGAGGCTCATTAATCGCGTTATCTACTATGACAACGAAGGGC
Source organism: Aphis craccivora (assembly GCA_009835225.1). NCBI lineage: Eukaryota > Metazoa > Arthropoda > Insecta > Hemiptera > Aphididae > Aphis > Aphis craccivora. The sequence goes on from VUJU01005517.1 coordinate 186, forward strand.
CCGGTTTTAGATATTGTTGTGACATTTTGTTTGTTAGTTGAAACTTTAGATGGGGCAATAAGTTTTTCATTAAGCCTATTAGGTTTCGTAAGTGGTTCACCCATTTTTTGGGTGTTTTATTAGTTTATAATGTTAAAATGTGGATAAAATATGGATCAACGGTTAAACATTTAATCATATTACCTGTACACACGTAGGGCTTCAGTACGCTTACGAGAGCTATAAATGCGAGAGCGCGATAACGATAAACGTGTTGCTCGGTCGGGAGTGCACACGTAACTGTTTTATTTTTTTGTATCATATGATTCAAGTTATAAAATTATTATACATTTATAAACACACTACACACAACTTAATTATGCCTTTATATTTTTATTTTTATATATTTTTTTATTTTTATTTTAGTTTAAGTTGTATTACTACATGTGTATTTCAAAGTTAAACTTGATAAATTGTATTATTTTTCAGAAAAAAAAGTATAACTAAACATAAACAGTATAATTAATATTTTATAAAAAATTTTATATCATATCTAAATAGTATAGTTTTTTCAAAATATGTTATTCGCTTAAAGGAAGAAAATACGATATAGATTCAATTGCCAATGGATTATCTATATTTTGATATATACGTATAATGTATAATAATATATTGTGTTAAATTATTTTAAACTTTATGAAAACTGCTATTTCATCCAAGAATTAAGACACTTATTTTTTAATTGAAATTAGAAATAAAAGAGTTTTTAATATTTATTACACACTATGTACCTATTGTACCTATTGTACCTATACAATAAACATACTATATAAATGTATAATTGACCAATCCTAAATATACACACTTAACACTTTTCGACACGACCAAATTATAACTTAATATATTAAAAGCACACACAGTAGGTAGTTCGGCACTAACCATCAACACAATCGAACTCAACAATACATTTATTAACAGCTATATTCAAAACAGTTAAGTATTATTTTAAATATAGTAATTATAAGGGATGTATAAACCAAATGTGTCTTATAATTAATGAAAACCTCATACATAGTGATCTAACCCTCAGCTACGAAAAACTTATCCATAAGGAATAGAAAACCTTCTCTAGATAACTAATACCGTAACAAAATTACCCCGACCATGTTACAAGATGAAATAGGATATTAAGGAAATCTACGAAAAACGTGTATGTCTAATTATCTTTTTGGCAATTTTAAATGTGTTTAATAGTAATATTTATATAATACAAAGGATAAACAATTCGATACTATCAAATAATCCAATACCATTTTGAAATATGATAACAGCAATAATGTAAATGAATTAAACCCTCCAAAAATTTTATTTATATTTTCAGAGAGTTATGTGTTATTGTATCATTGTATTGTTTTGTAATTATTTACAATTACTTTCAAATAATCTGTTCGATTTTAGAGTTTAGGTATACTAAAATATATTTCTTTGAACTAATATTGATAAAAATATTTCACAGCAAAGCAATTATACCATCACTATCATTACACGTATAAACGATTTATAACAATGTCATATATCAACGAAAAAAATTGTGTTTTGTTATCTATTAAATTTATTGAAATAGAAAAAAATGATCATAAAATATTTTATATCAGTTTATTATCCACTGTGGTATTGTATGATATCTATATTCTGTATGTGAAATTAAAAGAATTATAATAATATAATTTTACAATGCAAACAATGGTGAGTAAAAAACTGGAAATATTTTAACATTATTAATATTTATATTACCTACTTGGAAAGAAACATTTATTAACTAGGATTTGTGAAATATTCGTTTTCAACAATAAGCAGTATTTTTTTGTGTACTTTTTGATACCAGAAAAAAAGCAAAAATAAGAAAAATTATGAAATATTATAATTTTTTTTTTATATTTATACAACTGTTAGTCATAATTATTATTAGCTCGGAATCGACTGCAAAAAATAAAAATGGTTTAACTTCTCCAGTTGTAAGTAAATTACTAAGATATCTATATTAAATTAATACCTACCGTGTGAATAAACAATAAGCAAATATTTTATGCTGTAATAATTCTATAGTATAGGAATTGTGAGCAATTTTAAATATTAAGATTCTAGTTTATATAGGTTTATATAGATAGCAATAACTAATATTAAAAAAAAAATTTGTAAGACGAAAATAATTAATGCTTGTAAACTAGAATATATTCGTTTATGATTGTATACTACAATTATAGGTGCGTTAGATTATGAAAAATGTTTTTCAAAGACGATAATTTATTTTGATACTAGAGAGAACTTTCGAACTACTAGAGCCTGAAGTACATAATATAGTGATCTAAAGATTGTATTTCATTTTATCCAATACCGATGTCAATAATTATTTTAATATAACAACATTATTTTATAATACTACTAAAATAGAAAATATTTTCGTATACATTAAATTCAAAAAAACAATAATGAATTAATAAATACTTCATAACGTATGTACCATATTTTTTTTAAGTTTAGAACAATAAATTTCATTAATATTTACTGTATACAAAAAATAATACCCACACATAGCAATAATAAATAACACTGCTCTAAATTTGTAATTTAAAATATTTAATAATCTCATTAATTATATAATATTGTCATTTTTTAGTCCACATAAATCTAATGACCGTTGTTTTAAATTTAAAATGTCTATAAACAAGTGTTAATTAGTTATTTCGGTAACATATTTACAAATTTTCCACAAACTGAACCCTCCTAATAATGTGTCGAATTTCAAGGAACAAGAGTTATTACTATTTAGAGGTTCCTATATAAAGATATAAATATTAAAGTAACTATTAAAATAATATTAATTATATAAACTAATTAATATTTCTATCTATTTAGGGTCCTTACCAATTGGTCTTCAAACAAATTTATAATTGTGAAATGAAACAAGAGAGTAAAATTAAACTTAGCGCTTACATAAACCACAAAGGCAATTCAACATGGCTCCATGGAAATTATACTCTGAAAGTGCCTATTGATGACACTTTATTCGTAAGTGTTTAAAATTTATTTAATTATTGTATTGACTATTTGTTTTAATGTACCTATGTGTTAAATAAAATAATAAAATAATATAAATAAATAAAGGTAGGTTAAATTATAAAAGTTATATGTATATATTATATAGAAGAGTTTGAGGTTATGACTTCAATGGGTTAATACTTTCCATTTGTTAATTACACTTAAACGAAGTATTACTTCCTATTACTTGAAGTGATAGATAAAATTCAAGTTTTCGAGATATGGTTTAGGATGATTTAGGATGTTATGTTCTAATTTATTCACATGTTTGTTGAAAAATATTTTGATTTCATCTCAGATACATGGTATCTTTGTATCACGATTGATCATTTCTTGGCCAGGTTTATTATAAAATATCTTCCAATTAGTCAATACGACTTGCTAATAATTTTACCTAAAAGTATTGTTCATTTTTCTTAACCCATTGACCGGTAAAAATATTTTGTAGTTAGAAATGAGACTCGCTTTCAAAGAATCATCCGGACAATGGAAAGAAAATCGATTTGTGTATAAGTCACCAAAAGCATGTTCAACGTTAAAAGAAATATTTGGAAAAGCATGGACTGCATTCACGCTTGGTATTGGATTTCCAAGTACAAATTGTCCTATACCTCCGGTAAAATACTATTTAATTAACATTATAATAATATATTCAGTTATTAATAGTTATAATTAATAATACACAAATGTTATCGATGTTGAAAGCATAATATTGATTTTATTAAAATAAACATATTTGAAATCATATTTAAAATCATATTTTACGTCAGATAAGACATTATAATAATAATAAACTCATCACTCGATTGTCATCACCATGATTACTATTTAGTTTATAGTTTAGTTAAACATTATCAGCTAATTGTAATATGCACTATGTACTATAATTCGCTACAATATAATTTATCTTTATGATGACGTTGTACCCGCATGTGTTATCTCCGTCTTACACACAAATAACATAGCAATTTTGTATTCACAAGTTTCAAAAGTATGCTGTTAGTTTTAATATTAGAGTGAATTGACCTATTTTATTATAATTGAAAGGTAAGATGATTATCTAGGGCCCTGCGTAGTCTTTTATCGGTATTATTATTTTTAAGTAAGTTATGATCTTTTTGAAACTCTACATTTTTAGCACGCTATTACGAGTAACTTAAATCCCCACAACGGCTGCGATAAACTCAATTAGGAATATAATATGATTATTTCATAGGATTAACTAAAAATAACGAAAATGATACATATTTTCAAAATATAAATTCTACTAACACTTATATGGACATTAGACATATATACTGTAGCTATGGTGTAACGTGAAAATATTGAATAAAAACAAAATTAATAAAATCCAAAATATTATCTGAAAAAATTTAACAAATGCATTTCCCATTCGTAGTTAGACTGTTATATTTGAATGACTTAATATATATAGCTAGTGTTTATGCGTTTTATTATATTTAATATAAATTAAAAATGTGTAGGCATTAAAATAAAAATTAACCAATTCAATTGGCTAAGATTACTTTTTAATTTTACTATAATTAAATTACTCATCTAAATTTTTCTGTAAAAAAAGTGAATAATAATACAGTTTTGTACAAATTATAATAACCATCACAAAAACCAATACAAAACAGCATATTATCTGCTACTCAACACGTTTCCAACGTCACCCATGATTAATAAAGCATGTAGTTGTGATGGTACATTTTTCGTGATACTGCACTCCGTATATATGTTTCAGTTAAAAAATATTATAAAATATTTGTTACTTTTAGCCTATATAGAATGATGTAAATTGTTTATTGCATAAAAAAAAAATAAGGTTTTTATAACTAAAACTTACAAATATAATTATAGGTTAGGTTAGGTTAGGTATATATAGGTTATAATAATTGTATTTGAAGGTATTATACATAGGAAGAACAAAATATTATACTGTACAATAATTCTACAAACATAACCTAACCTAACCTAACCTCTACAGTCTACAGTGTAGATAATACTTTAAACTCGTCAAAATTTTTGTTATCAAGCATAAGTACTTAAGTTATGTTTTATAAACCTTTTAATTAATTGATAATATTCATATTATTCAATTGCCGTCGGCATGAAAAATATTTAATTTATAGTTTTAATTTATTAAATTATTAAATACAATATATAAATGACTAATAATAAAATGTGTTTCTTTATATTAAATACTTTTTGATATACTTTCAGGGGAATTATGAAGCACCAGGTTTTGATCCTTCAGTGCTTAAAGACTCAAATGCACCAAAAGTATTTATTTATGGAACATACAAATTTTATCTGTATTTTACAAAAAATAATGAAGTGCTTGGCTGTCAAGCTTACATTATGGAATTTAAACGTCCTTAAAATGTAATACGTACTATTTAATAATTTCTGAATTTCTTTTTAGAAAAAATTTAATTATTACCTTTTTAAATAGTTATATAGTATTATATATGGTTTGCCTATAAAATACAACCAATTATAGGTATAATATCTATTACCTTAAAAAAATTAAATTGAAATCAAATCACTCATGTGCAAAAACAAAATAAAAACACTATAACACTATACAATCACTTATATACCAAAGTGGAAAATGCACTGCTTTTCCGGTCACAACATACTGTTATATCAAATGACTATTTATATTGTATGGTAAATGGTAATCCTTCATCTGAAATAAATAAATAAATTGTTATTACTTTAATTTTAATTTTTCATTGATTACACAGATGTTATGTATTATCAACCAAGATGATGATTTAGATTTAAGGGTAATGAAATAAAAATTTATTATTATTTTGTATTTATTACATCCTGTAGTTCGTGGTAGTTAGGTTATATATTATTTAAGTTTTTAGCTTTTTTAGTGAATATAGAAATATAATTCAATAAAAAAATACAATAAAGAGATGAAAACCTGATAAAAATAAATTACATAGTTACCTATTCTATGATATCGTATTATCGTGTACATTACATAAGTGTTCTTATATTTTATTGTTAATTTTTAAAATCTAACAAATAAATCATTACATGAATAGAATCCGTCTATTGTTTAAAATTAGAATAATAATGTATAATAGACAATAGTAGGAAAAATAAATGTAATTAATATTAGCATATTTAGTATTTTAGCGTATGTATATATTAGCATTAAAATTCAAATAATAGATATGTCGATAAGAACTCAACAACAGTTTTCTATTATAACTTAAAAAGTAATATTTAGTATCTGGTACTTTTATGATTCGGTTTTACACGTTGAATATCAAACTCACAGGTACCAAAAAAATCAAAAAAAGTATGACAATGAAACGTTATATTTATTTTATGTTTATACTACTTATATTCAAAATTAATTCGGATTTTGTCAAGGCCACCAGTTTAAATATATTATCGACTTCTCCAATTGTAAGTGAAATCTTAAAATAAGTGAAATAAAAAATAATTAACTTTTATAAATAAACATAATAATTACGAATATAAATAAATAGAAAACGATGGTCTTGAAAATAATTTTTTATACAAATCTAACTATTTATTAAATTTTGGGTTTTTTTTTTTTTTTGTAAGACAAACCTGCTATGAGAAACTTCATGTTTTTATACCTGAGCTATTTAAATTAAATATTGTATAACTTTTCAACTCAAAAACTATATTCAAATATTTGATATTTATATAATATATTTTGATAATACTAAAAGAAAACTTATAACCGTCTATTATATTATCAAAAATGTATCATCCCTTAAAAGCAAAATCAAGATAATCTTTATCATTTTTATAAGTGTGGCACTCAGTTCTACGTGTTCAGTATGAAACAAACATATACATATAATATATTTTAATATATATAATGATCCCTAAATCTGTTAAAGAAAAAATGGAAGGCCACAAGATTAAAATAGAAGACGCCTACAAATAGTAGTCTTATTTTCGAATTAACAAAAATTGTCGATATAGTGAACCTTCTGAATAGTAGAAACGATTCAGCTCTCAAGAATTTCTGGTATTTAGAAATTTAACTGTTCACGTTATCATTTAAAAATGTGATAAAATATTAAATAACAGAAGTTAATATTTATGTCAAGGGTCCATACAAGATGGTCTTCAAACGCATTTACAGTTGCAATCCTACAAAGAACAATAAAATTCAATATAACTTCTATTTAATGCACAAGGATAATACAACTTTTATTCTTGGAAATACGACCAGTTATATACCAATTGACGACACTTTATTTGTAAGTAATTATAATTGAATCAATGTACCTATAATTAGTTTGTTTTATATATGCAAAAATAGACATTTACGAGCTTAAATGAATTCAACGATGGTAATATTATTCTGTTATTTATAATTGCATTATTACTATTTCATGAAAAAAACATTTTTTGTTTAAATAACAAAATAATTAATCTAATTAACTATTTTATTTTATAATTCATTAATTACACATTTTCATAGCTTATGACCAAATAAGAATACTAAAAGTTTTTAGGTATAATTATCACCTTATTTGAAAGGGCGGGTCCATTTTCCTTCAAAAATGATACACTGTTTTTCTCCACTTTCCATTTTCTTTCAAAAAAATAAAAAATAATTTTTGACAATTTTCCTCCAACAAATAAAATAATAAAATAGTATCTATATAATATTATAACGACGTTTGTTTGCTCCGTAGTCTTTCGACTTTTTTTTTTTTATATGAATACTTATTATTTAACAATAAATATAAGTTTGAATTTGCTTCTTAATATTGAGCTACATAAATATGTTTGGATTTCTTTTTAAAAGTGTCTTTTAAAATGTGAATGAAATGACTTACTCATGCATTGGTAAATAATAAAAAATAATTATTATTATAACGAAGATAATGATTCTGCCCAAAGAAATTGTGAAAATGTAGCATTTTCTGAAATTTACGTACCTGTTCACATATACACATTTACACATTTTTCACATTTGGTTATTGAACTAAACCAAGACTTTGAATTTTTCAAAACCGTGATTGTGTCAGGTTATTCTCTACTCTATCTAAAAATACGGAACGCAACATTAGCTGAAATATTTTAGAAAAATAGATATTATTTTAGTCAAAAAAAATGTGGAGGAAAATGGAAACCAAACTTTTTTTTTTTGAAGGAAAATAGACAGTTGAGTACAACGATATATCGTTTTTGGACGGCCGTTTTGAAAGTCCATACTCACAATTTATTTTTTAATAAAATTTATAAAAAAAAAGTTTTGTTTAGAAATTTTAAAAAATAGAATATTAATTTAAAATAAAAAACAAACAATCATTAATAACTAAAATAAAGATAATGCCACAACAATAACAGTTAAAAAAAAAAAAAAATTACGATAATCATAATAATTCTGGCCACACACACACACTATTACTATCTCTAACAATATTCTTGTTGTATTTTGGTCATCATATTATGTGAATATGTGATATTGCCAAACCGTAACACACATAGATTAGCAATAAGCGATATTTGTGTACGAACCAAGTTACATACATAATTGTAGTTACAATAACTCATAACACGACTATGGACAATTTTCGTTCGTTGACGTCCTTATAACATTGGCGTATGTGAAATGGTTGTTTTACTTTATATATCATTCAAATAGTGAAAATATTTTTACATTATTGTATTTATATTTCAATTAAATAATGAATATTATATATTTTTTGCCGTAGCCATAGCGATCAGTCTCAAATAGCCAATCATGTATTATTATTATCATGCGCAATGTAGTTTAAACATTTTGTGCCGGTAAGGTTAGGTTAACCTAACCTAACTTAACTTACGTATAACTATTGAGTATCTGAATACTTGTATCTTAATGATCAATTAGGGCTTTATTCGTTTTCGAATTAATATTATTGAATGTTGCTTATACACGATACACATACACATATAACTACTCTAGATGCATTATAGATTTCTATTCAAAGTATAGTTTTTTTTTTCCAACACTTGATAGTATTGAATTTTGTAGCTCCATTACAGATATTTATTAACCGGTTTTTTTTTTTTTTTAGTTGGAAATAAAAATGGCTAACAAAGATTCATTCGGTAATTGGAATGAAAATGCGTTTATGCATAAATCACCAAATGCATGCTCAGCTCTAAAAAAATTATACGGCAACGCGTGGAATGCAATCATACTTGGTTTAGGATACAAATCTTTCAGTTGTCCTATACTTCCGGTAAAAATCTGAGTTTTTAACATTATAATTATACTTTATTAAGTTATTTATTGTGATTATAAAATTAATATTTAAATTATATTAGTTTTTAAAGTGTTATACAAATGTGTATTTATATTTTTAATATATTTTATAATGGAACAGGCTACGGCTCGGAGTTCACAAAAATTTACAATAGTATAACATGTATATTATACAATATACATATGTGTATTTATTAGATAAAAGTAAACGGCCCTTCAACGGAAATACGTATCATCCTTAATGTTGGTTAATTATAGCCTATAGGAATAACTATAGTGATGCAAAGTTATGAAAAAAATTATGGAGACAGACTGAAAGCGTGGAGTTTCGGAATTTTATATTTATTTTTCTTAATGTTGAAGCAAGTAATTCTGAGTAAAGCAGCTAGAAACAGCTAAAAACTTCATGACTCACTTTTAGTGTATATTTATATATTAATCAGTTAAAGAAAATCAGAATTTTGTGCACCTAATTTAAAAATACCACTAAGTTTTTTTCCTGGTACAAAATAAATTAAATATTTGAAAAACTAATCTACAAAATTAAATTCGATTAACAAATTTATGATGAATTTAATTTTGCTGATAATTTACATAAATACTTGAATTCAAATAAGTAAATATATTTAGGTAGGTACTGATAGTATATTATTATATATTTAACATTTAATAGTAAGATATAAAGACGAAATAATAGAGAATGGCATAAATATAGCTGGTGTGAGTTATGACAGATTCGCGGTAAAGACATATGGAGGAGTAGATTAACCCTTTGAGGAGCGCATTAGGAATACAAAGACGCTACTCAGGGAGCGGATTAGGAATGAGACATAGGCAATACCAATGCAAATCAAATTGAGATTACATAATTATTATTTTTTCTTGTAAACTTATAATATAACATAATTTAATTAATAATTTTAGTTCATATTATAACCAACAGAGTGAAGCACATATCGTCATTTATAGTCCTATATCGTAATTTCATAATATTATAATATTATACATACACATTATCGTCTAGAAAAAAAAACGCGAAAAACGTATATATACGTCTATGCCCTGCACGGCATATCTTTTATAAACGTATATATACGTCATTTCTCGTCAAATTTCTTTCTGTGTGAATGATCTCATAACGTTGGTAGTAAAAGGTGTTAATAATAAAATGAAGAATTTAATTTAATTTAAAAAATATGAATGATATAATGACAATAATCTGTATATACTCATATAATTGTTTTTATACTTACAGGGTTTCTATTTAGGTCCGGGCGTGGATACTTCAGTATTAAAAAACACTAATCTGCCAAACACATTTTTGTATGGGACATACAAATATTACATTTATTATACACGTCAAAATGAAATATTTGGCTGTATAGTTTTTGTCTTGGAGTTAAAACGTCCTTGAAATCTATTATATATTAACTTTCTTTAGAATTGTTTATTAAATATCTGTGTTAATATTTTTAAAAAAAAAAAATGTAATTACTCGTTTGTCTAAAGAAATATAGAATTGTCTTTAACATTTTTTACCTATTATTAAATTAAGCACATACAGTTCCTTTCATGGATGTGCCACTATATTGAATTCACGTGACCATGTATAGATTATGTTATCACTTGGATTATAAGTGGTTATGGAATATAAAATCATTAATATCTATTGATAATATTGTATTAAAATATAACAACTTATCAAAAAAAAAATAAAAAATTCATCGATTGAATAATTGAAAAAAATTATTAAAAACTTAATAATAGACTAAATCATTTTAAAATGCTACTGCAAAAGAGTTTTTAACACGTGTTGGTAATTTTATTGCTATTAAAATAGTAATAAATATACCTACATCTCTAATGCACAAATTTTATTGTATCATAAAAATTAAATTAATCAAGTTATACACATAACCCGTCTTTGGTTAATTTACTGTCCAAAAGTGAAAACCACATCGAAAGCGATTCAATCATTTCGGAGTTTATCGTGCACAAAAAAATCGGTTTCATTTTATTTACATATATTGATGTACTGATTTATTGATAATGGTCCTCATCGGAAATCGATGGCTATAAATAAGCAAGAAGAATGAGATTTCAAACTTAAGGATACTAACTAAAACTAGTTCAAGATGTTCAATTTAATCTTATATTTTATATTATGAATTTAATCTATAATGCATATAATTGTTGAGAAGACCATTTGCTTAAATATTATATATATATCACATATATTTAAGTACATGGTGTCAATAATTATTAATAGGGAATAAATTATTAATTTTTTTGTGAAACGCCTGTAATACTACAGTAATATAGGTAATATATGAATTTGTTAAAAAATTTAACTGTATCTAATTTATATGTTTAAATTATTCACATGAAATATGAAATAATATTATTAAAATCTAAAAATAATTACCATTGTATGTTAAAAATCGTGTAGAATTTACTCAATACCTACCAATTAATAATACTAAAAAACATCTTATCGTCTAATGAAAACTTCTTCTTTTTGGGTTTATGGTATAAATTTACAACGAATGGCTATACTTTTTGGATTCTATTATCCCAATAACTAACAAATTAAAAACAATCAAACTATATATACTCTCGCCCTCACCAACCATTGGAATTCAACCGGCGTACAAATACCTATCGTAATCACAACGGCAATAATTGAACATGTGAGATAATAATATTATAATTGATATAATCTATATCCATTGATCCATACTCCGTCAAAAAATAATATCCACCAAGCTTCAATATCCCCTTAAGTATTAAACGTACTATCGAAAAACATCAAACGACACGTTCAAATCTAAATTTACTCCTTTCAATAAATAACAAAAAAGTAGGGATTCCCTTTTCCAAACATACCATTTTGTTATTAGAACTGAAAAATTACGTTATGTATGATGTGCTTTTGATTAATTGTCAGATCATTGCAATAACACATAACAATTATTATAGCAAAAATTACTGGTGATTATTACAGTATATAATATGAAAAAAAAAGTGGGTAAGTGGGTATCGTACTGCTGTACATTAGGTGTTGTGTAGATCATTATTAATAGTATAGGAGTGTTAAATTTGAGTACAATGATAGGTATCATTGTATACGAAAAACGATTCTGAACGGAGATGATTTGTCAGTCTAGGATATAATTTTCAGTGGTTGGTGAAAAGGGTGGTTTATGTTTTAATGGTCTGAATACACCAAAATTTAAGTTCATTTATATTTATTGTAAACTTAACTTATGAAAAACTTTGTATTAAATTTTCAACTCTTAGCTACTTACACAACAATTTTTATGAATTATACATACAAAATAATTTGCAAATATTCATGGTTTTGACGAATTTTTGTCAATATTTGAACTTCAAATGCTAATAAAAAAAAAAAAATTGTGCCTATGTATTCTTATAATTTTTTAATCACTATAAGAATAACTTATGAGGAACTTTGTGTTAAATTTTAAAATATTTTTATTGGGCCAAAAAAAATTTTTCAAAAAGATTGAAAATTTCAGTCGTCTATTAATAGCTCAAAAAAAAGTCAAAATATTTTGAAATTTAAATCACATAAATAAAAAGCCAATCTAAATAACTGGTAAAATTGACTTTGCATTACATTTTCAAGTATTTTGATAAGGCCAAAAAAATTTAATCGACACTTCAAAAAAATGTTTTCAGAAAAATTGAAAGTATCTACGACTTATACTTTTTGAATAATAACAAATATTTAAAATCGTTTGAGAACAAATCGTTATCGTTAGGTACGCTATTTCGTAAAAATTTAAAATTCAAACGCATTTAAAATTTTTCCTAAAATGATGCTTCGAGTTTTCTCTATAGATATTCGAAGGAAAACTTATGGAAAACTTAGTGTTGTATTTTTAATTCTTAGTATAAACACAAACATTTTTATAATTTTTAACTTCAAAAGTACTTGCAAATTGTTGTGTTAGGTTAAATATTTAG
>VUJU01005518.1:0-13523 GCA_009835225.1 Aphis craccivora
AATTTACCGAGTTAGGGTCATTTGGGACTCAATTTACCAAGCCCGAATAATTTACTTAGCCCGTTCCCCTCCATCACTATAACCTGCACCCAGGGATCAGCATGCCTATTCATCTGATCTCTGTATCTGCTTTATATATTTGATCAGTTATTTATCCACCGACTACTTCCTATAATATTACAATTCTTCTCTCAAATGTTATTGTCGTTTACCTGGTAACGAGACATTCCGTCATGTTCAAGTCGACGGCGTGCAGCGTTACACTGTCCACGGGGGCCGTTGCATTGACGACAATGTCTACCTGGCCGTCAAACGTCGAGTTTCCAGCCCACAGGAACGGTATTATTCGCAGGTCATACGATTCCGGCACCACTTCCGCCGGCAACCGGACGTCCGTATCGCCGTATTCGTTCTCCACCCGCTCGTAGTCGACGGCGAGTATCTCATTTAGTATCATCTCGGTGGACCCAAAGCCTGAGCCAATAGGCATCGGCCGGCATGTCCGCGGATGGAAGAAGAAGAACAGGCACAGAGCGCATAGTAGCACAATAAATGCGAACGATGACGTCAACAACGTCCAGGACACCCTGAGGGTCTTCCTCCGGGTCGCGTATGTCGCGTCGCCGTCCATTGGTTCGTCAGCAGCTTCATGGACACTGTGCAAAAAAAGTACAGTATAATATAATACACAAAATTGTTATAATTTGATATAGTATACTTATAGTATCATATAATTATTATAATTTATTAATCTTCGGTCACGCAAGTATTTTAAGTTTTCATTGTTAAAAGTGATTTTAAAAATATAATGTTTTTTGACAATATGAAGTGGCTACATACCACAAGTAGCATACTCGTAAGTCGTAACATAATTTTTTTGAAACCAAATTATGTTCTACATTTTTTAAAACTTAACTACAATCTATATTGAAAAATAAAATGGTTAAAAAGTAGTGCGACCATTGCCAGGGATTGAAATGTGTTTGGGGGCCTTTACATTTTATATATTAAAATTATTGTTATTTTATTTCGTGCAAGATTAGTTTTCCTTCCTAAAATTCAATTAAATCATTACTTATATACCTAGATACATTCTTAAAAATTGATCTCACCCATCAAAATTCGAGATTGTATGTAGGTATTAGGTATATATTAATATATACGAAATACATATTATATATATTATATAGAATATAGATACCTACAAGATAATTTTTTTTACGTAATACATTCACTATATAAAAATATATTTTTTTTGCATAATATAACACATATTGGATATAATATTGGTATTGCATAATAATGCATGATAATTATACCATTATTGATTATCATTGTAATGTATTAAGTTTTTTCCTTTTTTCAATCAAAAATAAGCTGAACATCAAAATCCACGACATATCTTTGTTGAGACAATAATGTTGTACGATGTAAGTATGTTAATATGTTATAAGCTTATAACATTTTATGAAAAATACAAGACATCTATAAACTTTATACAGGTCGCGTGTAATAGATACAATAAGTATAATATTGTGTGGAATGAGAAAAACAATACAAATAAAAACCAGTTGAAAGGGTAATAGAAATAATAAAATACCTAAATATACTACTCCTACAGATAACAATTTAAATTGTTATAATTATGCTTTCATAAAAAATTTAAGTAAAACACATTGAAATATTGGCCAACGATTAAGAAACAGCAATGCGATGTACTATACATGTTTTGTTTCAATGTCCCATAAGTAATAACCCTTGATGTAGCGTTCGGCATCTCTAAAATAATGCATATTGCAGTGTGACGTTTTTAGAAAATCTCGGTTAGATATATATTATTGCTAAAAAATAATCTAAAACAAGGAGAGTCAAAAATAAAATACAAAATAAGAAAATTCTGATTTTAAAAGTTTAAAAAAAAAAAAAAACTATGAATAGACTAAAAGAATTGAACATTTTAGAATAACACACAGTTTTCTAATGAAAAAGAAGATGGATTAATATGCAAAGCCAGTAGAGTAACACTTACGGTCAAACGCATACTTACTGAATGTCTTAAGTCTAATACATAAAAACTCAACAAATTTTATAAATACCTAATACTTTAGATGTAGCGCTAAGACCAAGTAAAATCATTTTAATATTAAAAAAAAAATATTATTTTATGACATAATTTAAAAAATAAAATGAAAATTATAAAATACTAATGACATATTATGAAGTTAAAGTTTTATTTTGATAAATAAAAAAAATATTTATTATTATACTGGATGAATCTTTTATCAAACAACACTCTTAGTAAAAAATGTATACATTTTTTGAAAACATAAATAAATTTGAAATAATGAATATTGTTCGATAAAAGAATCTCCCAGTATATACTATATATATAATAATAATAATAATTATAATATATAGGTACATAAACATATATTTGTTATTTTCCACACACAATGTTTGTAATATTATGTTAAATTACTCACGTCCGTTTATATTAATTAAAAAATATATGTATTGTATTTACTTAAAAATATTTGTTATTTATTCTGCCTGTCTAAATACATAAAAAGTGAATCATTTATGGTGCAGCATCCGTATGCATGCCAAAAATAACCAAATTGAAACTTTCAATAACTCTATGCTATCTCTAAGGAAGGTTTGTCCAAATTACATGCCACCTCTGAGAGAGATCTTTCCAAATTGCATGCCGTCTCTTAAAGGAATCTGTTCGAATGCATGCCATGTACAATATTATTGCTAACCATACACTATACAGTGACAAGAAAAAAAAAAAAAATGCCAAAAATGTAGCAGGCAAAGATTCGACTAAAAAAACACACTATGGGATGTATTTAAAAATAACCAAAATGACTAGACGAATTAATAAGTATAATAACAAAATTATATTTTTCATACAATTAATATTGTGAAAGATGTATAATCAATAAATATATATATATATATATATAAAAAAAAAAACTAAAAGACAATAAGTAATATAAGTATAATACAGAAAATCGTAAGGTATAAATTGTTATTATTTATTTTTGTTGTTCTACTTTCTTTTTATAATATCACTATTTTCATCCATAGTATTATAAAAGAATTTTTTTTTTCTATAGTTACCTGTCTGTTTATATTTTTAATAAATTATCATAAAGGTCAAATATTATTATAACAATCTAGGGACATTATAAAAATAAGTATGATACGTTACCTATTTTAATACACACAAATAACTAATAAGTTATAGCCAATAGGTTATTCAATAAAAAAATATTACGCGTACATGGTATACACGAATAATAATACATTATGAGTACTAAACATTTTATGATATACGTCACGTACGATAAATATATTTATTTAGGTATTTAGTATAATATTAAATTATACATGTGACGTGCACCTATACATAATGACTCCGACGACAGATATTTGTGCGTTAGCCCAGTCATTAATATTATGTCTTCATTCTAATTAAAATCGCTATTCTATTTTCGACCCGTGAAAAACAATAATAGACTATAGTATTTTTATATAGTTCCAACGTCGTAAAAAGGCGGCTGGTCTAAATTTATCGGTTAGTTTACTTCGACTTTGAGACTAGCAAACGAACGTATCCTTAACAAGTGCTGCGAGTACATAATATTAACTCGATATACCGTGAGCCGTTGATCGGCTGATCATTAATATAAGGACGAGGATGCCAGTAAAATGACCGGGTAAGACGATTTGAACGCTCGGGGTACCACCTACGATATCATATTTTTATGCGATAATAATATTATTATGATACCTATAATTACGGATTCGCAGTCATAAAACAATCGACAATGACAATGACGAGGGCAACAAATTAACGCGAGATTGTATTCCGTGTAACACTTTGCGTTTTTCATGGTTATTTGTAGTTTTTATCGTAGTCGCTCGCGCGTTTTATACGTCATGTTTCGCAGATCGAATAAACTTGGAAAGCGATAATTGATTTAGATTAAAGAAAGTTAGAACCGATTGAACGAGTATATAGTTATACAGATGTACAATACAATAATATAGTTTTATTATTATCGTCATATTTACCGCATCGTCAAACGCATAATAACGCTACACCGAACTGCACGCCGCTAAAAACTGTGCACAAAAAAAAAAAAAAATATGTGATCGACGCGAAAGCCGTTTATAAAATATGTTGCGCGTACCGTTACCAGACTGCGCGTCTTGTTCTATACGCGCGGCGACATTATATAATATATATTTTATTAAAATGACATTTTGCATTCGCATAGATTAAGACGTTTTACTATTATATTGTGTCTGATATCCGCACACCTTGACCCACATACTACATACGTATCTAGTAGCATCAAATTGGTTTTTTTTTTTTTTTTATTTCGTAGGTACACTTTTTTATTCTTATACTATTGTTATTACTATTACGTATATTATTCTTTTTGATAGCGCGTTTCGCGATTCTCCCCTTTACTGCACATTTGCATATTAATGGTGTGTTCCTCGCGGCTTGTTCACCGGGGGACAGCGACAAACGTTTGCACTAGTCCTATTCGTCAAACCCCACGCGGCAGTCATTTATACATAATATATACATTTTTTTTTTTTTTGTTCGTAAAATGTGCGACGTACCCTTCAAACTGTTGTCCAAAACCTGTTTTTGTGCCAAGGGGTTACCTATATTATTTATTCGTTATTCATAGAGAATATTGTTTGAAAAAAATCCGAAATAGCTCCGAGCGATTTGTTATACATACGTATTATAGATAGTAAGTGGAGTGGAGGACAACCGAACCCACTGCTGACCGATGGCTACTATATACACAATATTGTACTTATTCCTACTACGCTGTTATTATAATCATATTGTACAGAAATTATTCTAATTATTCGTCTAAGGGTTGTGTTATATATTATTATTAATTATAGCACACTCAGTATATTACGCGTGCGTGTTTTAACGGACCGATGATGACGTATTACAAATTAAAACGATCGCTATCATTTTAATTAAAAAAGCATATGATAATATATTACGATATTATAATCATAATCGTGTGTTATTATTTTCATTAATATCTTTGAGTATTTCATATTATAATATAATTACTTATTTCAAGCACACGCAGTTCAATTAATTAATTAATATATCGCAGTTATCATTCGTGTTTAGGTTTTGTCAATGGAGTTAAAATATTATGGCATTTTGCTATATGTATAATTTAAAATTTTTACATTTTATACGGATAAAGACTTTTTAGTTTTTTTTTTCAAATTAAAACAGTACATCAAAATTATAATGTATATCTTAACTTCAAAACTTTCTGACTTATACAACTATAGATGAATGGGGATAGACTAGACATTATTATAAAAATGTATCAACGTTAATAAATTAATAACTATTATGCGCAATAACTTAAATATAGCAAATAGGTAGTATGCGAAATAATATTGTTGCCATAAAAAAAATACATAATATATTATTTAGATCAGAAGAAAACAGTCACGGGTCAAATTATATCATATATGTAGAGGATTATTTATTTAAAATTATACATCAAGTTTCTAAGCAATCCTTTGATATTTTCTTAAAAGGGTTGTTATGAATAATGTTGTTAAATATTAATACATAGCATGAAAAAAATATTATGTTGTACATCAAAAAGGTAAAATATTCTTTTTAGAGTATATTACTCATATTCTAATGTATTATATGACATGGACGTAAAATTTTTAGTATTTTTACTAAAATCGGGAAATTTATAATTTTATTTTTTAAACCTATAAACATACAATTATATTCAAAACTAGAATGTAACTTGTAACTTACAAGTTGTAAATATAAATTATAATTAACCTCATAATCAAAGGAATATTATTGTTGTTATAAAAAATATAACGAATTTTAGTAAATATTTGTTAAATATCAATGAAAATAATAATACTTATTATGGATATATATCGAACATTTAAACCTGTGTTAAAATAAAAATTTAAGGATACAATGTCGTTAGAAACCATCATAAGTCATAACGTTATGCATAATTATTGTAAAGCTATACATATATATATATAAATACTTTTATCAAAATCGCTTAATTTTATAACAAGTGGATTATAAATATTTTTATTCGATAATAATAAAAAAAAAATTTGAAAGTGAGAATAACCGATAGTTTCAATATATTGATATGGTATTGCTTAAAATCTTAATATTATGTTAGTACCTATTTTAGTTGTGACATGCACAAGAACAAGCCAAAAAATATTTTAGATTATATAGTTCAATTAATGCAATTTTTTTTTTTGTAATACGCGTTTATGATTTTCATGCATATAGTTCAAACAATAAAAATTACTTGAACTTGTATTTCATTTGAACTTAGTCGATTGATTTATGATACAGCGGTGATCTTGAGTAATTAATGTCTTACGTCACATTCAGCGAGAATCTCTATATTCGTTGTAAACATAAAGTAAAATCAATGAACCGAACATAAAAAAATTAAAAATAAATCAATAGTAAAAAAAAAAAAAAATGAATAAACTACAATTTCGTTGTACACAAATTAATAATAACAGCGATATATAATATTAATTTTAATAATAATTATTATTTATTAGTTTAATAAAAACGATCAAGGCATATTAGTTTTTGAATAGATGCGATGACAAAATGATCAAGCAACATGTCTAGTTCGAATGCACACAAACTCTGTGCGTGCAAAATATTAATAGTACCCCCACTGAAATGATTCAAAACACGTGTACAACGTATAAGGTTTCGTGCATATTAAATATCACGTGTAAAACAATATATATAAAAAATATTATGGTTTTTACAACAATACGCTCATTGTTTTCGATTTTTGGTTTAGGAGACAACTACCAGCATGGCAATTCCGCTCGGTGTCAGTGGTTTTTCGGTTTACCACACAGGTTGTTGATGAAGATGGTTCATTGAGATACAGCATCCGACAGCATAAACAACTATTGTCTACCGGTGAGAATTAAACATTTGGCATACATTACAGTGCAATGAACATTGTATACACTACATTATTATAGTGTGTAAGTAAATTAAATTAAAATGCTTATTAATACGAAGAAATGTTTAATTTTATGAATTAATCAAAACCAAAAAAAAAAAAAAACCATAACATTTAAATAAAAAATATATTCTTTTTTGATTTTTCGTATTATAATTATTTGATTTAAAATGTCAACATCAATTGACGACGCAATTAGCTTATTAAATGTTAAGTTTACAAATAATAATAATAATAC
Source organism: Aphis craccivora (assembly GCA_009835225.1). Classification (NCBI taxonomy): domain Eukaryota; kingdom Metazoa; phylum Arthropoda; class Insecta; order Hemiptera; family Aphididae; genus Aphis; species Aphis craccivora. The sequence goes on from VUJU01005518.1 coordinate 7,303, forward strand.
ATTTTCTTGAAATAAAAATAATTCATTTGCGATAGGTCATAATTCATAACTCATAAAGTATATAATAATATAGTACTGTAGAATCGTAAATACTTATATAATAATCCATATTTTCTGGACATAAGCTATACCTAGTAAACTGATAAAAATTAGTGTATATTGTCGACATTGCTCATAAAAATGCCTTATTTTGAAAACAGTTTGAACTGATTATCTAAGGTTACATTTTATGAATCAAACGACAAAACAAATATTTTTTCGGATAGACATCGGATATGTGTAACTTATAAGTAGTATAATAATTTTATAATTATAAAATTATCTTTTTAAATTTATCACTGCGATATACAGTTAAGATATGCGTTAGAGCTAAAATTAAAATCAAATTATGTTTTTTGTAAAATTACATTAATAAAATTAAATAGACACAAAGTGAATAACTGATAAATATTATAAGTTTAATAGTTATAGTTAGAATTGGATAGCATTAATTAAAAATAATTTCTTTACGCTTAAATTGTATTCGTTAATATAATAATAATCGTTAAAATATAAAAATAAATAAACAATTATATTATATTCAAAAACATAATTAAAAAAAATCTTAATTGTTGATTGAGGAAATTCAAATTGACGATGTAGATTAAGATGTAATACCCACTGTGTAATATTTTCTAAATTGTTACTTAGACCAATTCAAATTCACTTGAAGTAATTTAACTTTGATGGCTGTTTTAATTGCGTGAACGTTACGTGTTAAAACAAAAACGGTTCATTTAGATTTTATTCATTGATTGTTTTTAATGAAAATAATCGGCTGACTCCCTTCCTATATAAAAACATCCCATCACAATTATTAATTTTTAATACCTAAATTAAACTAAATATTTTTATTATTTAACACGTAAACTTTTAAAATCTATCCATAATCCATATGATTACCTATTTATTATTTTATTATTTTGTTTCTGTACTCTGCAATTTAATAGAAATAATATTTCAAGTACTAAGTAGTATACTTGTATGCACAGGGTACAATAAAAATATTTTTTCAAATTTAATCATATTAAATATTTCTAGAAATACTAAATTGTCAGTCATGCTATACTTTGTATGTGCGCATAAAACTAACATTTCTAAATACCTTATTTAAACTTGTCTTCTATTATTATCATTAAAAATGTTTGTAATAAATTGGTTCTATGATAGATGGTAAATAATAAATATATGCATATAAATTATTTTATAGATTTTATACAATTACTAATACAGTCAAAATAATTAAACACCTAATTTCATAAAAGGTGCGTTTTTAAAAAGGTCAATTATAGTTGCACTAGAATACAACAATACAATATTGTCAACTATTTTGATTATCAAACAACATTTAATAGGGTTCTGGGTTAATTAAGAAGCGGAAACCACTTATAATGACCTCATAAGTTTGGACAATGTATTAAATTAAGTTGTTACTTATTACTTACAGTATGTCAGATAAAAGACGTCAATAAATTTTACAAAATAGAATTTTTGACAATCCGCCGTATATTAATAATATTTTTTAAAAATTAAAAAAATTATTGAAATTATTGTAAAATGATTGATCAAAACAAGGTTAATATTATCGATGAATGGACTAAGCAGCGCGATTGATCAGAAACTTAGTAGTTCTTGGCACTATATTTTTACTGATTCGACCGCTATAAACCTATCACGAGCAAACTATATTGTAAAATGTATTAACGGAAAACATGTGTATTTAAAAATTTACAACAATTTAGTCGTACACAATTAAATATAACAACAATAAATAATAATAATTTATTATTTTGAGAATTTATTACGATCAAACTATATTTGTTTTTCAACAGATAGGATAAAAAAATGCCAATGAATTAATGTATTGAAGTTCAACGAACACTTGTTGCTATATGAACGAGTATCAAAAATATGCAAATACCATAAACGAAAATCATTTACAAACCGTATTATTGTTTTTGACGACGGATGGACAGATTTATTTATAATAATGAATGATAAAAGTAATCAATATAAGTACGATCGATCGAGTTTGAAATCCATATGATTTTTAAATAGGCACTATAGGAGGTATATACGATATCATAACGCGTGAGAAAATAAAAGACACACGTGCGCCTTGCAGCTAACCGCGATGAGCAAATAGTCATAGAAACGGGACCATTGGCTTTCTAATAAATGTGTCGAGCTAGTGTATCGAGGGCAGTTTTCTATTACGAGACTGCGGCAACATCACCGGCATAGTGAAAGGACATTATAATACGATATTATACGCGTATATATGAGTACGCGCGCTTGTAAAGGCACTTCTATATATAGGTGTATGGCGTAAAAGTCCCATGGGCAGAGTCGGCGTACATATATTATCGTACGAGCCTACACAATACTATATGTCGTATGTAATGTTGCGGCCTTACAGCAATGTAATGTCACACAGGGACCTTGAAAATTAAGACTAATTGAATCCGCCATTTTGGTATAATTTAAACGGGAAGCCTCGAATTGTATTTAAATGGGACTGACGGAATTATTCAACACCCGTTGGTATATATTATATATATATATATAATATATATAATATATATATATACATACTTCATTACGGCGTTGTGTAAAGACCGGAATCCGTTGCGCGTTCATTATAATATGATTGATAAGGAAACCTAAACGCCTCGAGAATTTATCAACGAACGTCTGTCCTAAATATGATTAAAGACCGGCTATAGTAGGGGCACAACTCGAGCGCGTATAGTAGATAATAAACGTATAACTTGATTGTTGTACGTAGTATGCATTTCGTCCAAATTGGATTAAAGTATAATGATTATCCGTAACAATAGTAGTAGTGTACTAGATACTATATACTTAGGTATACTTTTAAGATTTATATCAATGTATTGCACAAACATAGCCGGCGAGCCAACCAGAATGCCAAATGCTTTTGATCCGATTGATAACGTCTCCAGATGACGAGTAAAAATATTTTTATTTATTTATTTAATAACAAATGTACAATATTGTGCATTGTACCTAACCTAATTACGAAATTCTTGTTAGTTTATTTAAGGATTAAATATTTAATTTTTTAGTTTTATATTAAAGTTGTTCAAGGAGTGTCTTGTAACAATAGAAACTTCTTTTTTTTTTTATGAAAACTTTCTTTACTGTAAATTGTTAAACAACTAATTATTTTTTGTTGTAACTGAAATAAAATTCATACAAGTAGTTTCTCAGTAATCTCATTTTTAAAAATAAGTTAGTATCGTAAAAAAATACTCATTTAATGGTATGACAATCTAAGTATTTTAAAATATACTCGTTAAGCGAGCTTGAAAATTCCAAAAGTTAAAATTTAAGTAAATGTATTATTAAAGAATAAATAGGGAATGATCATAGGTACTTGGTAAATCGTCTAATTCGTATACTATGTAACATAAATACATAATAATAGTACGACTTATGATGATATAATTGATATTTGATATTATTATTAGCTGTAGTTATCGGGCTATAAGAGTACGCAATGAAATCCTAGCCAAGAGTTCAAGATATATTTTACTGTCATATGTACTGTACAGTAGGTAAAATAAACTCATCCCTCTTACGTTTTTACTAATAATGTTGTGATTAAACTATTTATTTCCATACCATTACCATAAAACATTAATTGCCACATCACAGGATTTCGTCGTGGTGCGTATACTTATTTCATTTTCATTTGTTCTATTGTATGAATGAACAAGTGCATCGGCATGGCATTAATGCATTAATTGTTAATGAATATTCTGATGATTGGTCAAGGTATACTTCAATTATAATAATATTATGTTGTGATAAAACCCGATAGCCGGTATGTTAGGGTCAATGGAACATCCTTACAAAATATTAATCACGTACATTTTCTGAACAATATATCTATTGAAATATTGTTCACATAGTCGAGATGTGAAGACATACTTACATTGTATACTTACGGACTACGGGCTACCAATATGTCATGTTGAGGGTATGCATAAAATTTAAATTAAACCGGTAAGAATATTTTTTTATGTTTGATATTTATTTGAATCCAAGGAAAATCTACAAGAGTTTGAAATGATTTGTTCGGAAAGTAAATATTTGAATATATTAGGTGTTGCACTTGGCTTGGTTACTAATGCTCGAGTTCAAAAATATTTGGATTTGTATGAATTAAAGAAAAAAATTATTTGATGTTACCATATCAATTAATTTAATATAATATATTATAATGAAATATGTTTAGTATAATGTATTTTTTGTTCTATATAGTATCTATATTAATTTAAAATAATTAAATACATTTTTACGTCTTCTCTTGGTGTAACCTAGTTATGCTGTATGTGTATGGTATATAATTATATTACAAGAAAAAACATTTATGAGAATATCCATTAATTTAAATATGTATTATTATCGGATTATTATGTACCTTAGATATGTTTACACTTTGAAGAATCTAGTTTTCTTAATAAAAAATAAAATCTTTAAATAATTAAATATTTACTTATATAATATCTAGTAAAATTCCAAGTTAAAAATTAAAATTATCGGTTTTACTTTTAAAATTTAATACTAACTGTATTGTGGGATGCTGCAGAATAATAGGATATTTACTTCTTTAGTTCGTATATAAAAATATATTTGTATTATATTATTATTTGTAATTATAATTATCAAAACACCTTTACTAATTTGTTTTTAAGATAATCCGATATTTATTATTTATATACCTACACAATTTTAAATAATAATTAATTATAATATCATTGTATTATGAGTAAGGTTAAGTACATTTTTTACTGCTGTCACAACGATAACAATTTATAAACGAAATTAAGTAGTCTCTATGAATAAATATTTTAGATAATTTTGTTTAATTGATTTTTTCGTTGATTACTTGTAGATTAGGTTTAGAATTTTATTTAGGTAAAAAAATGATTATGTTCATTTTAACGTTTTATAATTGCACCCATTTTTATAATATATTGAAAAGTAAATGAATAAATAAAGTTACACAATTCGCCGCTTATTATTAAAAAAAAATTAAATTCATTATAATATTATAATTCACACTTTATTCAATATATTAGCTATCTTAATAGTATAATATTAAAATCCAATTATGAAGAATAGATTATTATATTCGGGAAAATTGAAATATAAGAATGAATTTCTTAAGTAATTATCCATATAAAAACCTTAAAATATTTAAAGTTATTGTATAACACTTTAGAGGTTACATTGGTCTTAACCCTTCTCAGGATTTAAACTCATTGTGTATTATTATGCGTGTCAAATAACATGTTTCCTTCCGCTGTGGATTTAGTACCATATAAGTACCTATGTGAAGCTCTATGTATGCTACCGGGTCAAAATATTTGAAATGAATTCTCGCGAATTATATCGGTTATTGTATTTATAGTGGCCTATAAAAAGGAAGTATAGGCTACTAGTTTTCCTGCATCCTGTTTTGTTGTATAAAATCAAGCAAAAAAAAAAAAAAAAATTAAAGATAATTTTAAAATTTTTGCAAAAATATGTACATTAAAATAAAAAATATTAAATAATACTGACAAAAAGTAAACAGTATGGTTTTATACTCAATTTATACATTACATAACAAAATTGTACTTAATATGTATAAATGTATAATATATATATATATATTACACCTGTAAACTAGCATGTGTATTAGTATACGTAAAGTATAGTCATTTACCACAATAATAGATATGCCTAACATAATATACCAAGTGAATAATTATTGTACATTATTTGTACGTAATGTTAGTTGTCATATTACATACGTAGGTACATATTTTATCATAATGTTTTACCTACTGTATATTATAATAATAAATAAATCTATAATTTATACTAAAAGTTGAACTTACTACCTATACTACGAAAAATAATTCTTCTTTATTAAATTAAATGGGTACTTTTATAATATTATTAGCCGAAATAGGTATTTTAAGCCGAAGACATGAAGAACGTTAAATTACTCATTGTTATTTATTTGGTATTAATAAAATAATTTTATCTATAATATTTACATTTTGTAAGTATACTTACTTTAAGATAATTTGTTTTTTAACATATTTAAAAAATTAAATTGTTCGTTTATGTTATCCTTTATTGGTTCTTTTATACCTATAAAA
>VUJU01005519.1:0-13523 GCA_009835225.1 Aphis craccivora
TCTGTATCTCGTGTCGGTTCTGCTGCTCAAACGAAGGCCATGAAGCAAGTAAGTAATAGATAAGATTTTGATCCATAATTTTTATATAAAAATAAATACAACAATAAATTGTAGGTAGCTGGTTCCATGAAATTGGAATTAGCCCAGTACCGCGAAGTAGCAGCATTTGCTCAATTTGGTTCTGATTTGGATGCATCCACTCAACAACTTTTGAACCGCGGTGTTCGCCTGACTGAACTGTTGAAACAACAACAATACGGTAAGAAAGAAAAATTTATAGAACCCTAAATTAGAGTGGTATTTGATATTATTATTCATATTTTTCATATAAAAAATTACTGCGTGTAAATCAATAAATTGTATACATCGATTCTTTAACACTTATTAAGTATTAGACTATTGAAATTTGTATCTTAGTACCAATGGCCCTAGAAGAACAAGTTGCTGTTATCTACTGTGGTGTACGAGGATTCCTAGATAAAGTAGCCCCATCCAAAATAACTACTTTTGAAAAAGAATTCTTACAACACATAAGGTACTTATTTTAAATACTATGTAGTAACTATTAAATAATAATACATTAGGTACATAATAATATATAATAACTTTCTTTGTATATTTTTAGAACCTCCGAGAAATCATTATTGGAAGCAATCGCAAAAGAAGGGGAAATTTCAAATGAAACAGATGAAAAATTAAAATCTGTTGTTGTCAATTTCTTAGCTTTATTTTAAAATGTTCGAATAGAATAAACTGAAATTAATATTGTCTCTTTTTATTGAAATATTTAGTCATAATATGTCTGTCTAAGATGTCCTTATATAAAAACCTACATAATTAAATGTTAAGTAATCAATTCGGTATTACATAAAATACTTTCTATAGTTTTTTATTAACTATTAATTATTTTTTAAAATTGTACTATTATTATATTTAAGTATATTTTTTATAATACAAGTAAAATAGTGTGGATGAGTTACTTTTAAGATATAGGGAAATAATAAATTGCACTCTAATATGGGTAAATGACTGTAGATTAAAATTTCAAAATATAACTTTTAAAATAATTAATAATGTAAAATAATATGTAGCATTACTTATTATATATGTTGAACTCTAGGTAGATTTTTCTTTAAAATTTCCCGTTTTTTCTTATATATTTTCACCGATTATAAATAAATATACTGATTTTGATATGTTTTAAGTATAAACTAGATCCAATTTGTTATCTAAAATTACCTTAAAAATAAAAATTGAAGCATTTTATCAACTACTTATTATATACGTAGACACAAAAAAACACACACACATTGTTGTAAAATCAATAAATTCATCTCGTCGTTTCTACTTATAAAATGGGCACTGTAATGCAAAAACAGCATTTTTACAAAAAGTATTCTGTTTTTTTTTTTAATTAATACAAGTAGTTACAGTTGTATGGATTTGAAATGTTTATTGAATTTTCATATTTTGTATGTAATGCATTTGCTATTTTTACTAAACAAACACTTCTATTATAATAAGGTTCTTCGTAAGTTATTCAAACCCAAATTAAAAATAACGAAAATAAAATATAAAAGTTTAAATTTTTACCAAATTCATCAATATCATTAAGATTATTTTGTCATTTAAATTATATAAAATAATTTATGGTAATCTCTAGTAAGGTTTGAAAATTAAATGAAATACTTTTCATACATTTTTTATTACTAAAAATAAATTAAAAGTTTAACATAAAACTACATGTGTTTTTATACGTGATTGAAATTCAAATTTTTGTGATAAACAAACATTTAGAATTAACAATGATTATATACATGTCATATTAATATGTTATGTAGGAATTATAACATTGGTTCTCATCAGATTGAATTATAAACTATTTTATGTGTTTAAAAATGCAAGGTGTATACCTATTAATACGAAAAATTGACTACGGTTACACAAGTCGCCGTTGTCAATATTCTATATTATAATTATACAAGTTCAAGAAATAAGTTATTTTACAACTCAAGTATTGAACTGTTTAATAATATTTAAATATTAAAAAGGTATGTACTAAAAATCTAACTGAATTTAAAATAATTCAAAATAAAGAGAAATGTAGTGTACATTTACAACATTCAGCTTTTAGTGTTTGGGAATCTTTTTCATTTAGTAAAAAAACAAAGTAAAGTATTCTGAATTATTAAATTTACATTCAAACCATTATATAATTTATTCAGAAATATATAAATATTTTGTGTCCATATTTTTGAAAATCATAGTCATCAGATTTTAACAATAATGTAAAACCTCGATTATTCGGGGTAATGGTGGTGTGGGGGTCACACGGATAAATTAAAACTACTGTTAATTGAGCATTTTTATTTATTTTTTTAACAATGTTATACATATATTTGTGTGTGGGTACATTGTCTTGTTATAAAGTTATATCAGGGCTTAAAAAATGAAGTAATTATAATTTTTTTTAACCCAATGTATAACACAGTCTACACATGGTTTAATATTATTATTATTATCGTTTTCAACCTACGCTTGCAATAATGTACTGATTAAGCGCCTATTTCTTTACTTTTGATGCATACGAATTTTCAGAAAAGAGAGCACAGTTAATGGCGAATACGGATAATCGAGGTTCTACTGTATTAGTTATTAGATATTTGTGCAATTAAAACAGTATAACTAATTTTTATTGGAAATTACTAATTATACAATATACATACACTTTATTTTGACCCCTCCAGGGACTAATTCCAAATATTTCCCTTTTTTTAGAGTTAATAATCTGTTAGAATTAATTATTAATCATTCGTGGTTTTGAGTTAATTGTATAATTGTAATTATTTTTAAAAAAAAAAGAACATTACATATATCTATCAAATACTGTATTATTATTATATGATACAATTTTAACGACAACTTTTGTGCTCCAATATGAGTCAATAAAAAGTAATAAAACTGTAGTGTCTATTTTGAATGTTATAAGCTTTTAGACGTTAGTCTACCCACAGGGTCAAAAGTTTTGGCAGTATAACCGAGTGTGGGACTATCTGTATAATAGCGCTGTATAAAGGTTTAGTAACAATTCATTAAAAATCCTAGTTCCACGTTTGTTCGCTGTGCATAATATTATGACGTATTTTTAGCAAAATTAAAAGTACATTGATTTGTTTATAACCTCAAGAATAAGGCAAAAAGTATCAAAAACATATAAATTAAAATAAAATATAAATAAATGTTAATATCATACGTAACTGGAAATAAATATAGTATGTCATAAATTGAGTAAATATTGGAGTACTTTGACTTCCAACCAAGTGATCTAAACGCTGACAGATGTTTTTTACAAATAACGAACAATAAATAATCTCTCAGTACAATATGGTACTTAATTATTATATTTTAGTGTAATTTATTCAAAATATTTAATTAAAATAGCGTTAGAAAAACGTTGCAACAGTTAGTTTGATGCACCATATACGATTTTCATCTATATTACTTCTATGTATTCTATATTATTATTATTATTTGTTTTTAATTTAAAAACACTTATTCTTTACTAAGGAAATTCTATTTTCGATTTATTATTATGTTGTTTTATTATTTACCATCGCTATTATTTCATATTGAGGACTTATATTAATTGTTTGGACGTGAAAGAATATTTACAAAGAGGTTTATTTACTTTAAATTTGCAAATATCGGATTGCTAATTTTCAGAAGGGGCCAAATGGCTGCAATATTGTATTTTATTATGTAAATCAATGTCGTTATGCAAAACTATTATATAGTACTAATTTTATAGATAACCGGATTGGAACGGAAGACGGTTTTTCTTTTAATTTTGGCGATATTTGTAGTATCGTAAATGTAAGGTTATTTTTATTTATTTATTTATTTTTTTAATATCAGGCCTTTTATATACATTAAAATTATTAACTAATAGTTCATAACTAATTTATCGATAAGCAGGTAATCATATACGTACCTCATAGCCACCGTACAAGCATTATTGAATCGATTTACAACTATACAGTATTTTACTGCAGAGCTTAGAGCGGTAACTACTCCAGTGTACACGTTTTTGAAAATTCCTTGGTTACTTCTATGTGTATATGTTTACGTTGGTAAAAAATCAAAAATATAATCACGGATCGCAGTAATAACGGCCAATAATAATTTTTACTGTGCTCCGCTTTTCGTTCACGCGCATAGTTAATAACAGGGCTTTAAAAAGAGAAAAAATTCAAAACGCTGTCAGAAATCAAATTAATAGTACGACATACATATTTTAATTATTTCTGTTCCTCCAAAAACGTTGAAATCGCTGTTCTCAGCTGAAGTGTTCTTTGTAAAGGCGTTTTGAGTCTTGGGTAAATATTGACATTATTATATTGGCACATATTATATTTAAGCAAGACAGTTCAAGTGTAAGCAAGTTGAAAAACAAAATGATCTCACCAACTACTACCCCTCACTCCAAATTTAAAAACGAATTAGCTGATGAAGAAAATAGATAATAAAATATTTTTTTTTTTAGAAATTCAAGCTTTAAATATGACTAAAAATAAAACAGTTGGTGGGCGTAATAAATTATAATAACGTTGTCGTAGCCAAACAGCCAAACAGTTACTTATTCTATATAGGTAGATAAGGTAAAAGGTAGAAATAAGGAGAAAAGAGGAAGTGTAAAGAAATGCAATGAGGGATACACAGTAGATTAAAAGCTTGAAAATTGTTAATATCAGTACATTTTTAGGCCATGTTTATTGTTTTCTGAGCTTTGTTTTTAGAGTATTTTTTTTTAGTATATATTATAATACGAGTCTTATACTCATATTTTATACGATTTTCTTCTAGGGACCGGATGATTAAAATTTGCCATTTATTCGTGTTATTCGTTACGACTAACGTAAACACTCGTAAATAAAAAAGTGACGATAAGAAAACAAGAAAGGTATCAAATATTATATTATTATATCTTATAGAGTTATGTAAATTTTTACAGCCTTAATAAAAAGCGACATAAATTGCGCGTTATAGTGTAGATTTAATTGGCGCACTCTATATATTCTGATATTATTATTATTTTATCTGGCGAGTAAAAAATAGCCTATATATGGATGATGAAATAAAAACACATTTATATACGTAATACTAGATAATATTATTAAATACTATAACTAATGAGATATCGCTTGAATTTCAGTAGTTGTTGAGTACTCAAATGAAAGATAAATAAATATATGTTACTTAGAATTTGGTTATTTGGATGCTTAAACGAATTCAAACGGTTGAAAGTCAAATGGTCGAAATGGAGTATAATTATTGACAATAATTAATAATGTAATAAATTATTAATTTTATAAAATTTTATTCCAGCAAGTTAAGTCCACGTGATTAAGATGTAACTAGATGTAACCATTGTTTTATCTTTTATGAGTAATTTTACCATTTAACTGTACTGTTTCTATAGTAAATACAATTGTGATCTACTCCATAGGAGCTATACAATGAAATGGACAACTGTAAAAGTAATTTTTCGAAAGTCGGCAATAGTTACACTAGTTACAGTATTATCGAATCGTATTTTATTATCTTATAATGATAAACAATAAGAAGAGATGTACCTATGTACCTATAGTAATTGAAAGTGTTTTTGAGCTCGTGGTCTGCTCTTTATTGTGTAAGTTTCAGTAATCGATAAACTTACTTGTATATTTGTATCAAATTGTGTGAATAATAATTTTATTATCAGTTCTTAAACAATCTCTGAGCGTATATTTTTTTTTTTGTATTCAGTATATATTTCGATTATTGATTAGTGATTATCAGCGAATATTTGTAAGCCTCGAATATTTACGCATTAGTGAAAATTTCCGATATTTATAAAGAATGATTTTTATTTTCGTTTGTTAACTATGCAAACTCAAAGTGCATATTGTTTTGTTTAATTTATGCAAGAAATTCCGTATAATTTAATTAACTATTGATTAAAATCAATGAAAAAATATTTCTGTTAAATAAATATTGTAATAATATTTATATTGTAAAAAACTTATTAAACCGATTAGTCTTGGAAAATTTTTATTTTTCTGAATATGTAAACAAAACTAAAATGTAATGAAGGAATATCTTATTACTTTTAGGAGATTAAATTCAACTTTAAAATTATGCTCTAAATTCAACAAATATTTCTAACACCGAAAAAATTTGGCTATGTAAATGTTATTGAAATCATTAATTAAAAAGTTATTGCCATAGCAACGTAAAAATCAAACGATATTGATAAAGTAAAACGTGAGGAATTTAAAAAAAATAAAATTAAAATTTCTGATACTTGGTTAATAACATTTTAGATAAATTAAATTTTATATTTTATAGATAAGTGTATTTATTCGGAAAGCTAACATAAGCTTTTGAAACAGATATTTTGATCAGTATCTAAAATATCTTTAGCCATAGAAAAGGACATAATATAATCAAATTTATATTATTATAATGTTATAGTGAATTAAAAAGTTATTATAAAACGGATATTAACTAAGTAGACCTACCACAATTCATAAAATACTTGTGGATGTTTGCAATTCACAATTATGAATAACATAAAATAAAAATCCAAAGTTTTTAGTTGCATCAATTTTGAATTTTTGATTACTTTGTATTTTGTCAGTAACTCGAATAATGGTTTAAGTTTATAGTATAGTAAGTTGAAATTATAATGCAGTAGAATTTGTGAAAAAATTTCTGTAAATCAGTTTAGACTGACTCATTATTATACGATATACGATCGACATCTATAAAAGGATCTCTCCGCGCGTGCACCATATATAGGTATAATGAAGGGTAAGACACAATAATGGAGCGATTTTAGACGATATTTGACAAAACAACGCATCGTTTTAAATTTTTTTCGATATTGTTACTTTTTTAAAAAGTTTTTGGCTCGCTCTGTGATAGACGTTGTGATCGCTCATTATAGACTCGGCGTTTATGTTTCGATTTGTACCATCATGTCACACATAAGCGCGTTTAGCAAAGAAATATTAGTCACTTATGTTCAATGTTACTAGAAGACGGTTGGTTCAATTTTTCTCGGATTTCAATTTCGTTTTAAAATCGTGGGTGTTAACGTGCACTTGATATGACACCGGAAATTCGTAAAACCCTTTCAGTATAGAAATGAACTCAGAAATCGTCAACGCGTCTGCATCACTATCACGGCCGAGTACAAAGGGACGCAAAATATTTCGTCGTCTGCACACCACACGATTTACATATAATTATACACTCGTATTACACTGACAGGCAGGATTAGAGACATGCCTACGCGTTTAATATTATACGTTTGAAATATCATATAATAATTTGATATTAATAGAAAATAATATATTTTGTACAGTCATTTGACTCGAGCGATTAAATATTTTACCGTACATTATTTTGTACGTGTTAATATATAATAATGATGATGTCTGAGCATTTCACTATGCCATTGTATCGCAGTTTCATGTAATAAATTATAGATGACGTAGATGATGAAATTGGAGAATAATAATAATAGTATTTCAATCGAAAGTGTGTGTATCCTAAATATTTTGTGGGCAGGACCAGAGACAACCATACGCGTAGGCGTGGATGAGTTACCATAAATATTTTTAATATTTCAAGATTCGTTGAGTATGGTGGTAGTACATAATATAGTACATCTATTTTATTATATGATGCAGTAGTCAAGTATAACATGAAATCTTTTATTTTAATTAGAATAAACTTTTTAGTTATGAATAATTGTACTTAATTTTTGTTTGAAAAATCTGCTATAAAATATATTATGTAACTCTAGAATCATCACGAATCGGTACTAGTAATTTATTCTTGACAATACACATTAAATTGTATTTAAAATAATTGAGTTTGCGAATAAGTAATGCTAATAAGAATTATTAATTAAAAACAATAAGTTACAATAAGACATAAGTTATTTATTTAAAATGTACAGACTCATAATTAATAACATACCACTAATATTTTGTGCCAAGCATCTAGGATCACAAGTTGCAAAGCGAATAACCAAACAGGCCTCTGGCGATACAGAATTTTGTTGGATTATTTTTTGTATTTTATTGATTTCAAGGGAAATACAATCTTTAAATAAAGTGACATACATAATTTTAAATCTATATGCCATATGGTATGGCCAATGAAAAGTGGACCACGATCGTTACATAAATATGACCTTTTTTCATTAGAGTTATTCCAACTGTTTTATCGCATAAAATAAATTGCATTTCATAAATAAAAAATAAAAATGTATTTTGAACATTTCATGGATAGTTATTGAATAACTATATCAACACACCTTGCTGATATTTAAAAAGTTTACAAGGTGTTATTAATAATAATATATTAATAAATATAAAACCACTGCAGAATACGATAAAAAAGGCAATAGGTATGCCAAGCTCATTTTTCGTTTGACTAACTATTATAATATTTAATATTTATAATTTTACTAACAATTTATAATATTCTTCCGATTTTTTTTTTTTTTTTTAAAGGGTGATCGAGTGGGGGACGCTCTGCGGTACAGTAGGTACCGAGTGGACCTTGGACATGTGTTGAATTTGAATGTAATAATAGGTATCATTTTATACGAAAAAGATATTCTGAACGGAGATGATTTGTCAAATATGATGATATACACATTGCACAATCACAAGGATAAAGTTTACACTAATGGGCCAGTTAAAATTTTATTGGCGTGTATTATTATGGATTTTTGTCTCATAATCAGTAATTATTAGTTTTTTAATTATAGCTGTGTTCTATTTTATTTGAAGGCAATAAAAATACACTGGTAGCTTGTATCGATAAATTACTTTTAACCATTAGAAAGGATTTTGAGTAACATTTATTATATACGATAAATTCTTAATAACGGAGCATCTCGAGAATTTATTGTATAATAATTTGAAAAACATTCGTAGGTTTTTAATAATAACTATTTTTTTTTATTATTATACAGTGTTAATATTTAATTTTAACTGTACTGTCTAATATAAATTAGAAAATAAAAACAGTAGTATTAGAATTTATTTATCGTCTCGAACCATTAACAGTTTATTAATGTTCTACAATACGAACAATTTGTATACTCGTATGTATTATAGTGTCTTTAAGTATGATTATATCCTAATATCTGGTACAGTAATGAATACTCACGAAAATGGGTGTCGATCAGTTTTTGAGAGCCTCCATTTGGAGGTCAACCACATTATACTCGAATTCGAACTATACCACTACCAACCAATGTTTTAAGTACCGCACTTTGAACAAGCTACACTTATAGTCGAAGATGCCAATGATACAGCGAGGATGTCGAGAAAAACACGAAGCGTATGGAGATAGTTTGAAAAAACAACGCGGGTTCTGGAAAAGAACCAAAAAACGCTTATCGGATATTTTCCTAGCGGTTTGCCGTTGCGGTTACGTCACCAGCCATAAACAATAAGGAGTTTTTCTTATGTGACGTTGCTTTTATTATAACTATCGGATGATTCAATTGCTTTCTTTCTATGTTGTCTCATAAGTAATTATACATATCAATAAATTGATATTTATTTGATAATCAATACTTATATCGAAATAGCTTGCAAATTTACGAAATTTTGTAAAAAAGTCAAAGTATTTTTAAAATTAAATCACGTAAAGAAAACGCCAATCTTAATAACTGGTTAAATTTTCAAGTATCTACGACTTATACTTTTTGAATAATAACAAATATTTAAAATCGTTTGAGGATAAATCGTTATCGTTACGCTATTTCCTAAAAATGTAAAACTCAAACGCACTTATTTTTCCCATAATGATGCTTTGAGTTTTCTCTAAAGATACTTAAAGGAAAACTTATGGTAAACTAAGTGTTGTATTTTTAATCTTTAGTTATTAACACAACATTTTTTATGATTTTTCAACTTCAAAATTACTTGCAAATTTTTGCGTTTTTGACAGATTTCGTAAAAATTTGAATTATAAACGCTTATAAAAAAAAATTGTGACTAACGATTCTTAATTTAGCTACAATAAAAACAACTCATAAGGGACCTTGTATTAAATTTTTAAAATTTTTTGGTCATCCAAAATTTTTTTATCGACACTTCAAAAAAAATTCTTATACAAAATCGAAAATTTCTATGGTCTATAAATAACTCAAAAAAAGTCAAAATTTTTTAAAAATTTAGCTGTATATAGATAACACTAACATTAAAATTTGGTGAAAATTTCAAGTATTTATAGATATAAGTTTTTGAATTATAACCATATAAAAAAATCGATTTGGTCAAAAACTGGTTTTGCGTAAAAATTCCCGTTTTTCCTTAATTTTTTTTTTGGTTTTTCCCGGCACCTTTGAAAACTATTGGGAAATTCGAAAATTGACTTCCTCAATGCACCAGCACCATCTAAATTCATTTTGCTATCGAAAACCACAACCAAAGTTTGAAATTGAAGCATTATTTCGATACGTTCTCGTTTACACAGACAAAAAAAAAAAAAAAAAAACACACAACATTGTAAAATCAATACATTAATCGCTCCGCTCAGAATCTAAAAAAATATTTAGAAAAATCTAATATTTTAGTTGTCTATAAATAGCTAATATAGACTATTTTTAAAATTTAACCGTGTATAGATAACTTTAATATAAACATTTGGTGAAAATTTCAATTGTTTACAGTGATTTGTTTTTGAGTTAGAACTATATAAAAAAATCGATTTTTTGAACCTAACTGCTGCAAACTTCTTACTTTTGAGCTCTATAATTCATCAAAAATATTCAATTTACCACCGGAAACCACCCCTGAAGTTTTAAATCGATGTATTATTTCAACAAGTTATGGTGCAAATAGACATAAAAAAAATCATACACATCATTGTAAAATCAATACATTCATCACTCCGTTCAGAACCTAAAATACATTTGTAAGACGGCGTGTTGTATAGGCAATTTAGGTACATAAATACGTGCAATACTATAATAGGTATATAACCACATAAAATATGTATTTATTTAAAACATAATCTTGTTCAATATTATTGTGTTTATTAATTCATTTTCTCAAATGCAATAACATAATATTATGTACCTATTGGAGTTTCTTAAAAAGTCATTAAAAAAAAAAATAAATAAATAAATAAATAAATGATTACACCTCTGTGTATACTGCAGCTTTTCTCAGAACCTAAACTTTTCAGAAATATATATTATAGGAATTTTTATACTAGTAAGCCATACGTGTTTTGTTAATGTAACACATGTTCACAATTTTAAAAACATTTTAATAAAGTATACGTACATTTAAGAAAAATAAATAAATTTTTAATTCGAATCATCATGCGTTACGCGTAAGAATATATGATGTGAATTATAAATTCTACGAATCAACAAACCATATAAAATATATCAGATAAAAAATATTATTATTTTTTTTTTATATATATTATGGTTATGATCATCATAAATATATAATACTAAAATTTACATTTAAAAACAAAATAATTGTTTACAATTTCAGAAGAATAGTTAGAAAATTTAATTAAAGAATTTTTAATGCTTAATAAGACGTACATATGGTATCACTTAGTAAGTATATTGTATTTATAATATGGATTAAAAGCTTAAGTAGTATTCGCAAAAAAAAAAAATGTTTTTTCAGATGGGCATTTTATATTTATCAAATATATCACCAAACCTTCAAACCTATATAATAAAACGCAAGAGTTTCGCATGACCTCCGACCGCCACGCTGAAGGTACTATTATAAGAGACTACCAATCAAAAAATTCCTATCCACGGCGGTCTTTAAGAAAACGTGTTGTCTGCCGCCACTACCAACGCCTCGTCGTTTCGATACGTTTTTTCTTATGTTTTGCCGACGTTTTCTCCTTAAACTCCTTTAACTTTTTCACCTCTTAAAATTGCTCAAAAGTATCAAGTATAGCGTCTTTTCTGAAAGTTAATACTCTTGAGCTGTTATTTTAGAGGGGTCATTTTTCGATTTTCGAAAGGTACTCGAAATAAGGGGCTTAAAGGAGAAAAAAAACGTACGGTTTCACGATTTTATAATAGTATATAGTTACGAACGATGTTTTCTACCAGAAAAATTGCTTTAAATTAAAAATGACTAGACACCTTTTTTTGTAGTATTTTAGATTTTGTTTCTTACGGTATGAAGTTCGGAAAATGTTTGCCATTTTTGTTCTATTTATAGAAATTTTAATTTTGAGAATTTTTCTGTTGTAATTCGGTTAAAACATTCATAATTTCATTAACATTCGTAAATTTGAAATTTGGGTTGTTTACTTATATTAGACTTACCTAGGTAAAATGTTTAAAACATTTAAGCGACTTTTGAGATTTTTTTAGAATTATATAAATATTTTTGATAAATACCTATACTAATTTTGTATTTTAGATGTACCTATTGTACCTATTTATTTATTTTACTATATACTAAATTGTAGATTGTCGATAATGTAATGCTATCCATCGAGCTTCACTCAGAATCGTTTTTGTTAGCAATGGTACACTGTAGCTCACAGATAAAAATTAAATAACCTTATGTATCCCTCCTTCCCGAGTTCTAACTTAAACCAGTTACTACACTCAGGCTTTTTTTTACATAATACTTATATTATACCTTAAATAAGTTCAATACACATAATACCTGTAGTATTGTACATATAATAACACAGTATTATAATATATATTTTTTGTTTTTATAGGTATTCGCCATTCGAGCGATAGTCATATTATTATAATATTACGAGTATTTGGCCAGAAAGTAATGATTAGTTAAATCATAATACTGTGTTGACTAATTAGTATAGCATATTTTATTATATAACAATAATATTTAAACATATGATTGTTGTTTTTATAACTTTTATCGTCAGTCAATAAAGTTATTTGAATACAATTTCATGGTTTATATTATTTAAGTATTTAAACAGAAAATTAAATCTTGTTTAATATTAGTTATTACATATTATTATAATTTATAAAACCTCACACTGATCTGTTTACCATTAATATTAGGTATTCCAGCACCCCCTAAATTCCAACCCAATGTGCGCCTATATGTTGTAGACTGCTGTCTGCTTCGAAGATGTTAATTCTTTTACAATTACAAAGACTGTGTCAAAGTATGTCGTCGCCAAGTGCCATACGAAGTTTGTCGAAATGGAGCTAAAACGTAAATAAGAATAAGAAATACGCATGGACGTAACACCGCCAGATACGCCAGGGACGTACGCATAGACGATAGCCTGACACACGATGAAATAAAACAAAAATATAAAATTCTGCCCGAAAATAATATAATCTTAGCTTAAAAACATTTATTATTATTATAATTATTCTCAATTATTGGTTTTAGATAAAACCGTTTTCGGAGTTCCGCTGATTGCCAATGTGTGAAAATACGATTCCTTACTGCCACCGCTCATCCAATCTG
>VUJU01005520.1:0-13513 GCA_009835225.1 Aphis craccivora
GATTTCAAATACGTCACACCATTTTTATATATAGGTATAATATGTATATAATTGTTCATTTCATAATATTTTGTTATTTTTTACTTATTTTATAATTTGAATTATATCTACCTACCTGTATAATTTCGTGTTTCAAAATAAAAAAATTAGAATTTATAATTATTGTTGTATTTTTAAAAAGATATCTTTATAATTTTTAAGATACAGCATCATTAATTATTTAATAGGTTATAAAAAGTATAATTGTCCGAGTAATTGGGTTTACCGCGAAACTTTTTGCGTACGTATTTCCTGCGCATAATGTCTCGGTGACCTTGGCAAAATAAACTCCTCGAGTAATAATTTATCCCGGGTCTTTGTGATAAACTCTGCCCATCTACCTGTTGCCGTAGACCAACTCGTATTGATAAATTTATTTATTAGCGCATCATTATAGATTATTCCATCATACACATTACGACCGCGAGTGTGACAAATCATAATATTATTGCGAGTGTCGCACGCATTTTATAGTATTAAGTAGATTTTCGACGATTTATTTTTTTGTACAAACGCTCGCCGAGGTTGTCAATTTGAATCGTTAAGAATTTGCTATACAATTATTAGGTTGATGCGATTTTCGGTAGTATTATACGAGTGTTTAGTTTCATAACCGTGTATTGTCCGCCGTATATCTGTGTTTATTTTCACAAGTTATAGTTATTGTACCAGGCGTAAGAAAATTCATTGGTGATATTATAATATACTTCAAATAGCGTAAAATAATATTATAGAGGAAAGATCTTCGGCGGCGCAGAGAACAAAACATAAAAAATATATATATATATATCGTAGAGATCAGTATGTCGATAACGATCGCCGTTGGATTGCTCGCGATATTTTTGGCCGCCAGATCATCCAATGGGCAAGTCCAACCCGAAATGGTTGTCGCTGATGATCTGCCGGAAACGTGGATATCCGATCTTTTTTACCAGGCCCTTGCCAACTTCACCGTTTGGGACGTCGGCAGTTCCGCTTGTCGGGTCCAATCTGACTTGTACGATAGACATTTGCGGAACCACACAAGTTGGGCGGTCAGAAGTGAGTATAATCGCTCTGATTATGTTATTCAACTGCACTATTATAATAAATTATTAAACGATATAGATATGTTTTATTTTATATGTCCTAGTATTATATCTATGGAAAATCAATCCAATTATTAATTTTTTAAATTGTGAAATCATTATTATATTATAAGTAATAACATTAATTACGACAAACATGTTTTTGTGCAATTTGACTTTTAACGCATTTTTTTAAATTTATTTTTTTCAAACACTAATAATATTAATAATTACATAATATAATGTAATTAAGTTTTTTTTTTTATTTAAAGAATCATAATATCAAAATTAAGTAAAAATTTACCAACCTATGTTTTTCATTTTTTAAAATAATGATATTAAGTAAGCAAAATCTTAAAACACATCACCAAAAGATCACCTTGCTATTTGTAGTGTGGATATTTTTATAGTTAAGTTTTCAGAACTATTTAAAACTAGTAATATTAGAGTTAAAGTATTAACTATGATTATTAAATAAATAAAATAATTAATTAAACAGGTTGGTAATACATCTATTGTATTTCTGAATAATAATATTTTATTTTTAAATGTCAGTATCAAATAAAATATTATTTTTGCTAACAAAAATACATGATAATATTATTACAGTTATTAAAAAAAAAAACCAGCACTAACTTAGTAAATTGTTACTACATTTTAGATAATATTTAAAATCAATTTAAAAAATGTAATTTTACAGATTTTTTCTTCATTTATGTTTTTAAATAAAATGATTTATTGATTACCTACTGTTAAAATAACAGGAATTTTATTAAAATGTATTTGATATATTGAAGAGATATTAAGGACAATATGTGAAATTTGATTACCATTAATACCCGGTCAATAACTCATATAATTTAAAATTTTAATACGGCCTTTGATTGATACGTAACGGTCTCTAATCAAATACATTTTATTCGGTAGGTTATCATAAATCGGTTTCCGAGAGTATTTAACTATATATATAAATTACCTATATAATTATAATTATTATTTTTTTTTTGGCTATTGTTGAAGTCATATTCATTTTGGATTCGTTGTATGTTATATGTATATATATAGGAATATATAGGATATTATTTAAAACACTGCAATTTATTTTCTGTATTTATTACTTTTTTGGTACCTACCGGTAATAAAATGGACAATATAATATACGAGTCATATAACATATTCGATTACTAAAACTCGTTGCTGCTCTTGGACATCTCCAAATACGTCGATTTATTTAATTTCGTGAAGTAAATACAACCGCTAATAGTTTCATTAAGAATAGTATGACAACTTCGCAGATTTTATTTAATGGTACCTATCTATTAAGTCTACGACTTGTGTGGTTTGCCGAATTAGGCTATTATGGCCTTAAACGTCACGTTAGTACGTTTCCGTAACTTGAATAAACCATTGATCAGGTGATCGAGTATTATTTTTATATCGTTCTATGATATTAGTAATGTACCTATATTTTATACATTTTATAATGACCAACTGATTTTAGAGCTTTTTAAGATATTTATAGACACTTGAAACTTTGGATTGTTTATTTTTTTTATTTTTTTTATAAATACATGTAAATATAAATATTATAATAATTAATAATATTCAAATATTTTCTATGAAAATTAATTCAACCTATCGTATTACTAATAGTAAAATAAATTACTATAATAATTAATAGCTATATAAATTATAAATACATCATAAAGATAATATATTATATTGTTTTATTAATATACCTAGGCTCACCATCTTCGCTCAGAACCAATTTTCTTATGCAATAATTTATGAATGAATTAAAATTTAACACGTCCATTATAGCGACTTATTCAATTACGAGTTAAAATCGACATCTATATTATACTGCTTGTGTACTAATTGTGTCTTTTAGATTCTGAGTTAAGCGAGGAATGTATTGGTTTAACAATGATATTTATTTCTTTTTCTTTTTTTTTTTATTCTGAAAACACTTTTTCTCCTCCTAAACTTGCTCAAAAGTAGTAGCAAATGTAGCATCTTTTCTGAATGTTAATGTTCTTGATCTGGTGCTTTAGAGAGGTAATTTTTCGATTTTCGAAACGGTACTCGAAATAAAAGCGGTTAAAGGAGAAAAAACGTACGATTTCACGATTTTATAATATTAAAGAATTACGGCCGACGTTTTCGACCTTTTTTGTTGTATTTTGGATTTTGTTACTTACGGTTTAAAAGTTCGGAAAATTTTAGCCATTTTAGATAGAGCTACCTATTTATAGACATTTTAATTTTGGGAGTTTTTTGTTGTAATTCGGTTAAAAACATTCGTAAAAACTTTAAATTTGGATTGTTTACTTATATTAGCCTTACCTAGACATGGTAAAATTTTCAAAACATTTGAGCGACTTTTGAGTTTTTTTAGAATTATATAAATATTTTTTTGTTTTACTAAAATAAGTAAGTACAGTGTATGTATTTACAAAATAAATAGGAGTAGTAACTATTAATTTATGTTACAGATAAAAACTTGTATTGTTACTCTAATACAGTGTTTCTTAAAAAATTTTATCCGTAGAACACTTTTTATGTTCACTTTAATCGGTTGGAATCCCTACTTTTTTTAGATTTGTAGGTACTTATATTAAACTTTCAAAAATAAGTTATTACAGCTCGATAATTGTTTGAATATTGGAACACAGTTAAAGAAACGCTGCTCTAGTAGACAGTCTGTATCTTATCATTATAATTATAAATAATAACCTAAACTATACACTTATAGAATATGGATTGAGAAGACTGAGTAAACTGAGTTCTAATTTTTTAAATAACATGTAGAGAAAATCAAAATAAATAGGTAGTTTATTTTAATGTACAACGATTTACCTCAATAGGTAAATCATGTCCATTTGGAGTTAAGAATGCATATTATGCAGGCTGTTGATTCAGTTTAATTCTAATTTATTATTGTAAACGTGGTAGTTAACACAAATTTGTTAACATGTTCATACTTACTAAAAATGTAATACACTTATATAGGTTGAAGTCACAACCCAATCACAAATATTTTTTTTTTTGTAACATGCAGACGAGTTAAAAATTATCAGTTAAATAATTGTTTTAATTATAATTAATTTTTTTAAATATATATAACGAAACATTGTAGGATTACATATAAAAATAACAATCACATTCACTTTGGATGAAGTAAGTTTGTTAAAATTATTTTAAACACAATTACATCTTAAGAAAACAACTTATTTTAATGTCATTGGGGCCATGCTTTTTTCAAAATTTATATTTTGCATACATGTCATATTTTTAATTGAATATCTATATTAACACTTTTTAATCCATAGTTTATTAATCTTATTTAATATTTTTATTTCATCTTTTAGTAAAATGTAATATAAAAATATGTTCTACATTTTTAAAATAATTATAATATTGCAGAAACAGAATAATTTAAATTTTGATTAGATTATTAATCATACATTTATAATTTCCTGTATAAAATATTTGATACACTTCATAGTTAAATTACATACTTGCATATAATACATGTTTGATACACAAATGAGTTCATAATCTACAATAATTTTTTCATAAAAACCAAGCCCATCATGTATTTCTAATTTCTATCAATATTATTATGAGTCACTATACAATTTACCATCATTTTAAAGTCCAGGACTATGAAAAATGTATTTCTAACTTGATGATACAGTTAAACCAAAATTTTCGTTATGCAGTTATGTAAAATATGAGTAATGATTTATATATTCAAGAAATTAGAAATAGTTCTCCATTCTCCAATAACCTAAGACCTAAAACAATAGTAAAATTTAAAAGTGGCCTTAATATTCTAAATATAGTAATTAATCATAGATATTAAAATGCCAAAAAATTTTTTTTTAATTATTTATATGATTTATACTAGAATATTTACTTAATTTATTTAACAATACTTAAATAAATTTCTATTTTTACTAATCAATAATGCATCAGCAATCCATAATATTTAAAATTTATCTTTTATGTTTAAAATTTAAATGGTTGATGTTGTAACCTTATTTAAATTTAAGTATGAAATTTCATACAATTTACAATATATATTTTTCATTTACAATGTTTAGTTTTATATACATAATGATTGGTAATAGTTTCCTCTGGAATGTTGGTTGGACTCAATTGTTTACACTTCTTTCAAATTTAGTTGATAAGGTATCTAAAAAAATACAATAAAAACCTAATAACTTGAATAATATTTCACTTAGTTTATAGGTAGGTACTAAGTATACAAATCATATTTTTAATTTTATTGCTTGTTGAAATATTAAAATCCAATATTTTTATTTTTATTGTTTCCAGTTATAAATTGGAATATTTTTTTAATATTTATCATTCAAATCATCTGGATATTTCTAGTGAATACAGATAATCTTGGAATATCATTATGAAAAATTTCAGTATGCTATAGATTTTCTGAAATGGCACTGACTATAGAGCAACTAGCAATGTTTAGTCCTACTGGATCGTATTATCAAAATATTAACCATATTGACTGGAATAATAATTAACAAGTCAATAATCCATATAAATTGCAACAAAAATTTTGTAGAACTGATGTATTAACTGAAATCAAAATTTTTATAAAATATAATGATAATAAGAATAATTTATTACCTATAGTTTTTATATATAACAATATTATGGTGACCAGAAGTACTATTTTTCACAGAATAGTACTCTTTTTTGATGCAAGTCCTAGTGTCATTAAAAATAGTGTTCAGTTTATGAAATTGTAATCTTTTTTTTTTGAAAATATTATGAGTTACTACATGTTTATGATTTTTTATAATTTGGTATTAATTTATATTTTATGGTTCTAGCTAATGTAATTTAATTAGGTGTTAGCATAGTTAATTTAATTTGTTAATCTTTCCTACATTTTAACAAAGTTTTGTATAAATTTATTCAAATTTTACACTTGGTATTTTACCTTTAAAAAATAACTAAAATATTTACAGTAACTTTAGTTTAAGTTTACTTAAATGTCATAGAATTGTTATCATAAAGACACACATCTAATGAGTTGACACAATAATTTTAAATAATAAGTTTTCTAGTACCTAGGTAATAATAGTAATTTAAAAAAAAAAATACAATTTTTGTTGAAGAAGATGACGTATAGTCTATATTGGCAAAATGCTTATATGCATTGGCAATTACGATAGAGAAGAAACTAAGTTTTTTTAAATTTTTTTATCTAGTCACCATACATATAACAGCAAAATAAGTATACTTACCAATATTTTATATGACTTTCGAAGTATCCAATTCGCACGCGTAATCTCAATTTAAATAGGTACTTCTATGTTTAATTAAATTAATAAATAAAATAAAATATAATATTATAAACAACACATTATAGCATATTATTATAATATAATATAATATTGACCGTTATTTGATATTTCATGTTATTTTATTATAATGCTGATGTCCCTGATGTACTATGCACCACTAGATTACTACAATTTAGTCATACTACATTTACAATATGGCCGTTATAGACGTTAGAAAAAGTAAAGATGTCAGTTGTCACGAGGTATCGTGTAATCATGAAACATTATACACCTGAAATCTGAATGATAGTGTAATGATATTCTCACTTTCACATATCATGATTGTAAATTTTTTATTTTTATTCAATAAAATAAATAACGGTCTAGTTGTCACACGCACATAATAATCCCCAATAAACATTTTAAATAACTGATTAAAGGAACGATTTATATTATTTGTTCACGTAGGATAGGTACATAGTTGTGACAGTGTAGCGCAACACATGACGTGATCTATTTCGTATGCCGCCAGAGACAATGGACGGTACGGTAAGGGTCTCTGTCGCCGGGGATAAAGACGATTTCTTGGTAACGCAAAGTCCTTTGATAGGGCCGCCTGTGACTCTGGCCGGCTTGACCAAGTCGTCTCCTCTCATCAGTGCATGAACACCTTTCACAGAGTACAGTGCATGAGCACCATTCCAAGAGTAAAGTGCAGGAGCACCTAAAACCAGTCAAGACTTCCACACTAGATATTGCGAGTGACAACTGAGCTGTTTCCTTTTTATTAAATTGAAATTAATCAATGTTGCTTTATTTAAACCTGAGTACTTAAAATAATATCCTTTTTCTATCATACTTATTACGTCAACTGCACATCCAGACAGCTGCGAATAAGGTAAGGTGCACGCGCATCGATATTTATATAATCACATAATTCCACATAAGTATTATATTTTATTTACACAATCTATACATTTTAATAATTAACATATATTTTACTAACGATATACTTGGTCATTCTCGAATTACGACCTCGAAAGCCCTCCGACGATCAGGAGGAAGGTAATCACGCAAATTTAGGGAAATTTAAAATAACTTAAATTAACTTATAGTAAATACGGCATTCATTTAAGGCTTGTGTCCCTTGTGTTTGCCGAGAAACTATATTTAAAAAACCCAATACATATACTTAACATAGATTTTTATAATATACTTTATACTCTATAATAAATAATAATTTAATAATATTTTATTATTTTATTATTATTTTTTTCTATTTATTTTATTTTTGCGTTATTACAATAGCTTGCTAGTTGCCGATCTCGGATATGTACATTGTACATATTACATAAACATAAACCTTATACTAGATAATAAGTACCTATGCTATACTAGGTATATGGTATTGATATTATTTTATGATTATATAGGACGCAAGATTATTATTCTACTTCACAAATTTACTGTTATTGGTTAGGCGGAGTTACAGAATACAGGGGTATTCTTAACTTTTGGCTTTTCATAATCACTAATCGGTATTATTAGAATGACGTATTATGCATCATCATACATGTGTTGTATTTCTTAAATATGTTTCGTTTTATATTGTGTGTCTGACACGAATTAAAAATTAAAAGGTGCAACTAATTGAATTTATTATTATTTTTAACAAGAGTTTTTATCTAAAAATACTTAGCTGGAATTTATGTTGTTTCTTAATATTTTTACCTTGTTAAGTCTGAATCGTTTTATATCACTTCCTCTCCATTGATTCTGCAGCGATTTACAGTGTGTTATTAATGGTAATTGCGGAAAAAGTGTACTTACCTACGAATGATTAAGCCATCTAAAGTAAGGTTATACTATCATTTAGGAAATAGCGACGTTTCAGGAGTATTTTTTAACGGTGTCGTGATATCTTCTCTTTGGTTTTTCTTTGTTGAACTTTATACTAAAGAATCTTAAATAATAATATTATACGACTGATGAAGAAATAGGCATTGATATTTGATAGTGTTTCTTCGGTCAACCTTTTAAATCTAAGGTTTACGCATCAGCTAACGAATGAAAAATAATCAGCAGAATTTTGGAGAAACCTACTTATTATAATTACCAATAGGCGTACAGTAAAGAGTCGTTAACTCGCATGACATTATTATATTAATACATCGTGTATCATAACTTATGAGTATCTCGTAATTTATCACACAAATGTGTGTAAGAAGTTTGAACTATTATTTTTCAGTGGCAGAGTCCTGGGACCGATATCCGATCGGCATATTAGCAGGCAACACGTACCACATGGGAATTTACGACGAATGCATAGACGTGCGTTATCCAGTAATTGGACAATATTGCTTGTCTGAAATAAAATTAATCCCTCCGACGGACAGAAATTACAATTTCAACAGAACTGAAGATCTAGACGATTTCGGGAACAAAAATGCGTGGAAAACAGTACTCGGAGTATGTGCACCTAATCAAATATTATTTACCTATTAATGAATTTTTATAGCGCCAATATAAAATGCATAAAATAGCACCTACATAAATAATAATATTATAGTTAGGTATTCATCTAATATAACCTATGGTCAAACCATATAGTACACAGCAGGGTGATTCAAATGTTTTATGGTAAAATATTGGTATAAATTACTGAAAGATTTGGCAATTTATTAAACATGAATAGTGCGAGTTATACCTATAATATAAACATTAAACTAAATTATAAACACGAACACTTAAAATATATGAATTAAAAGTTTAATATACATTATAGATACATATTGCAAAAACAAAAAAATTTAAATCGTACGACCAAATTAAAATTAGATTTTTTTTTTAAATTTGTTTCATACACTATTTTATTCTAAATTATACAACAGTAAAACATATATTATCCGTCACTTTTACATCCGTGAAGTCGTTTTGTTATACACCACCCATCGTCATATTCGTATCGTGAATAAATTTATCGTATTAATATATACATGCATGAACTTATACTATTGTTATTAATAAACAATAATAAAGATGTTTGAACAAATTAATTGTTGTATAAATTATAACAGTGTAGTATAAGATACATACAAATATAAAATACTATACAGTATACATCATGCACCTAACAATAGTTTATTATTACGCACATTGGTATACCTATTATTATTATACATATTTTTAGATTCTACGCATTGGATAACTTTACAACAATGTGTGTTTTTTTAGTTTTAATTGTTTTGTGAGGGTAATACACGTTTAATATAGTGAAATAAATATTAAATTTTAATTGTAATTTTTGATAGAAAATCGGATCTAGTAGGTACTGTTAGAAGGACAAAAAAAGGAAAATTTTCAATGCTTCTTAAAATAATTGGGAGAAAAAATACAAACAATCATTAAAATTTTCATCTAAATTTCTGTATTGTCTATAAATTGCTCAAAATTTATAAAATATGTAAAACAATTTAACCACTAATTGAACCAGTGGTTCGTACCCGTTAAAAATACTACTTCTAATATGTCTCAAACCGTGTGTTAAATTTGTGACCTGTGAAATGGATTTCTGTTTGTCTGTTTTTTTGTCTTTTATGCATTCCTAAACGCCTGGACCGCATGCGATGATATTTGGTACAAAAATATATTAGATCTATGGGCAGAAGATAAGCTAAGTTCAAAAGTGGTAGGCTCAACGCCGGGATGGGGTGCTCAAACAGACATTTTGAGATTTATGATGGAAATTTTGTTTATAAATGGTTGCTATGGCATGGTTGTTTCCATGGCAACAAACAAAGGACAGAAATTAATTTTAAAATAAAAACTTTTAGTGTCATGGAAACAAATAATAATAATTATTATGAAGCTAATAGCAACCGTCTATAAACAAAAATTTCCATCGTAAATCTCAAACTGTCTGTTTGTGCACCTCCCGGGATCGGGCCTATCACTTTTTAACTTAGCCTATCTTCTGCCTATAGGTCTAATATCTCTGTACCAAATTTCGTCGAAATTGGTCCAGCCGTTTACGAATGCATAAAAGACAAACGAACAGACAGACAGAAATCCATTTTTTGTATAACTAGATATACATAGATGAGTAGACAATTTTAATATAAACTATTGGCGAGTAGTCAAGAATCTATAGTTATTCGTTTTTTAATATTAGAATAAAATAATAAAATAGATATTATTAAAAACCAGTTTTATGAAAAAATTCCAATTTTTTTTTTTTATCGTTTTGCGAATTATTAAGACAGTGTTTTTTATTAATAAAATAAAATCAAACAATTTTCAATTACTGATTTCATCACATTTGATTTGAGCATTTTGTTTTTGTTTTTTTTTTTTTATTACATACCAATATCGGACTTTACTGATAGTAGTCGGTAGAACGTAAGTTTGATAAATATAATTTTTTTTTTTACCGTAACATTATCCGTACCAACAACAATATTATAATATAAGTATATTAACTTTAGGTTAACTAAAAATATTTTGAATTTTTTATTTTTATTACCTTTAACTTGAATAATTGTGAATCTTCAATATAATAATTACCATTTTGGAAAATTAATTATTTACGGAGACCATAATATAAGGATAAACGATAAACATGCTCTGTATATGATATTATATTAATTCTTGGAGATTTAACTGTTTCAGTGGGGCAATTATCCAGACCAAGTGCAAAGAAACAGTTTGAATTTAGGAATATGTATTCCAAACTCTTGTTCAGCATCAGATCTACAAACGGCGTTGCAAAACAAACTGGACACGGTATTCGAGCCAAAGGAGTTCAAGGCCATCGTAAGAGTGGACCCGATAATGTGCACTGTGAAAGGAGACATGTATCCCTACGACACACCTTACTTCTTGACCAGGTTATTTATAAATATTAATAATATGATAATATTTTGTTTTAATTAATTGTTGAGGTTTACTGTTTTAAATGTTCAATGTCTATAATTCACATTCATAATAGAAATCTGAATTATTTTAAGTTAACAATTTTTTCTCTTAAAATATGTTAAATAATATTGTTGATATTAATTACAATTTAAAAAAAATGTGTATAACGATAGGATGGTGTACGATATATCGTATATATATATAATTAATTGCAATAATAAAATCTGGTTACTCTAGAATTTAATTATTCATCCGACATAATATGTATATTGTATATTATGTAGTAATAACTATTGATAGATAATCGGACTTTTAAATGGTTGCGTCTAAACTGTGATTGTAAAGGAATTTTGCATGTACTTACGACTTAATAAATCACACGACTGAAATGAAAGTAAACTAACTAGGATATCTAGATAAAAGACCATTAAAGGCAAAGGAAAACAATTTATAATTAATGAGAATAATAATTAAAAGTCACTAAATCTATATTTCGCATTTTCGCTAATCACATGCAATTTCCGGTTTCGATCTCATCCTAAAGAACGAGCGATGTATTTGTACTATAGTATTAGTATATACGCTATATACACAATACACTACACATAATATAACACTTTTGTTATAGTGGCTCTAGGTATCTATACTAAATCGGCGTGAAGATATTGTACAATAATAAATAACTTGAGAGCAAAATCGTTTTTTACAATTTAATTGCACTTGACCTCACGAGTACAAATTGAAAAAATATATTTTGTATTTAATTATTTTTAAAAATAATAACACAAATTAATTTCAAATAAATATTTAGTATCTAATCACTATATTATCCTCTCACTAATTTATTATAGTACGCATACAATAACTACCTATGATTAAAACTATTGGTTATTATTTATTGATAATATTATACCTACCTATTATTGTTTCAGTGTGATACTTTTACTGATCTTTTTGATTTGTTGCGGCACAACGTTTTATCACTGTATAAGAATATTATACTGTAATAATTCAAAAGAAACTACGAATAGTAAGTGATAATCATTTAATAGCAATTTATTTTTATTTTTAGATTCTGAACGAAGTGAAGAATGTATTGTTTTTACAATGATGTGTGTGTTTTTTTTTTTTTTGTGTCTGTGTACAGCATAACTAGTCGAAATAATACTCCAATTTCAAACTTTGGGGGTGGTTTCCGATGTAAAATTGAATATCCTTGGTGCATTATAAAGGTCAAAAACATTTTCCAACAGTTTTCAAAAAAATCGAGAAAAACAAAAAAAATGACGGAAAAACGGGAATTTTTACGCAAAACATGTTTTCGACCAAATCGATTTTTTTATATGGTTGTAAATCAAAAACTAATCACTTTAAATTCTTGAAATTTTCACCAAATATTTATGTCAGTGTTATCTATATACAGTTAAATTTTCAAAAAATTTTGACTTTTTTTTGAGTTATTTTTAGACCACAGAAATTTTCGATTTTCTCGAGAAATTTTTTTTGAAGTGTCGATAAAAAAATGTTGGATGACCAAAAAGTTTTGAAAATTTAATACAAGGTTCCTTATGAGTTGTTTTTATTTTAGCTAAAAAAAAGTTAAAAATCGTTAGTCAAAATTTTTTTTTATTAGCATTTGAAGTTCAAATATTGACAAAAATTTATCAAAATCATGAATATTTGCAATTTATTTTGTAGGTATAATTCATAAAAATTTTTGTATAAGTAGCTAAGAGTTGAAAATTTAATACAAGATTTTTCATAAGTTTTCCTTCAAGTATCTATAGAGAAAATTCGAATCATCATTATAGGAAAAATTTTAAGCGCGTTTAAATTTTAAATTTTTACGAAATAGCGTAACGATAACGATTTATCCTCAAACGATTTTAAATATTTGTTATTATTCAAAAAGTATAAGTCGTATATACTTGAAAATTTTGCCAGTTTTTTAGATTGGAGTTTTCTTTACGTGATTTAATTTTCAAAATATTTTGACTTTTTTTGAGCTATTTATAGACAACTGAAATTTTCAATTTTTCTAAAAAAAAATTTTTGAAGTATCGATAAATTTTTTTAGCCCAATGAAGATACTTGAAAATTTAATACAAAGTTCCTCATAAGTTATTCTTATAGTGATTAAAAAATTATAAGAATACATAGGCACAATTTTTT
>VUJU01005522.1:0-13507 GCA_009835225.1 Aphis craccivora
CCATTTTATCAATAATTATTGAAAAACAGCACTTTAACTTGTTCACAATTTCATAAATTCCTTTTGAACCACCCAAATTTGTTAAATTTAATAAGTTCTTCAGAAAACTATGAAAAAATAGTAGAAAATGTGGAAGAAGGATTATAAAATTCATGAATAATGAAGAGAGCTGATGTTGTAGGTACATTTCCTAATTCTTGTTAAAAAAAAAAAAAATGTATCAGTATTGGTATGCAACAACGTATAAATTGTTTAATACTTTAATAAATTTTAATATTTAAAGGTACATTTTTTAATTGTTTAAACATTTATAACATTTAAACACTTTTATTATTTATGCTATTTACTAAAAAATGGTAAATTAATAAGAAAATAATTGTTTGTGATATGACTTAGATGTGTATTTTCACTATATACAGCATATTATGTGAGAATGTATATAGAAAGGTTTTTATATGGATGGGGGGGGGGGTGGAAACAAATGTCCCGTTTTTTTATTTTCTTAATATGGTCACCCTATTCTACGGCTACAGTCGAGCAGGAACGATGACAGAAGACTGTCGGGATAACTATAATACTGCCAGCAGTGGTACCGAAACGATTCCGACACTAATGTACGCTACGACGGTGACGGCGGCGAAGATTTTACGGCACAATATGTGGATGAGTAACAAGATACTACGTCATTTCGAGCTGGGAATAAACGGGAACACGTCAGCGGGAACTACGCAGGAAATCCTCCATACTCCTGTCAACGATTAGTGTCCGGTGGCGCCGTGGCGGTCGCTAATCGCGGGGATAGACGACGGACGCTCGCCCCTGGTTAGGTTAGGTTAGGTTCGTTTCGGTTTGCAGATACGAATATTTATCAGTTTCTTGTTTGCTTCATGGTTCATGTCGCCTGCACCTTGCTCTGTACTTGCTGCCCGCGACAACACATTTGAAACAATTTCTTGTAAGATTATTTCAACTTCCTCTTCAATTTCGTGTTTTGAATATGGTAATTCTTTAAAAAAATTACTAACTTCCATAATATTACTTTTGGGTAAAACAGGTGTAATTTTAATATAGGAAGTCGACGTACAGTTAAGTAGGTACATCTTAATTGAAACAATAAGAACAGTAATGTAAATGATGCAAGCGAGCCGATCAAAATTTAAAAAAGTACCTTCAACGCCCTTTCTGTTATAAAAATAAAAATATTACCTACCTTCATTTGATGATGCACAATAAAGTACATACTATAATGATGTATATAACTCAATATAACTTTTGTTTGTATAGTTTAAGTACATAAGATTATATTAAGACTGTAAAATTATGATTGACTGCATGTTATACTATAATTTTAATATTGGTATAGGTACCAATCATGGTATGGTAGCTATAGCGGTTTAGGATTACCTTGTTAAATGTTAAGCCTTATTAACTATGAAATTCGCGGTTTATAGTCAATACGGTCTACAGTTGGCACCCTCAGCTGGTTATTTAAAAAAAAACCTCGTTTTCACTTATATTATTGATAGGTATTTTATCGGTTTTAAAATAATAACTACACACCAGTGGCGTATATACGACTTTTTTCTTGGGGGGAGGGTGTTAAAATATATTTATGATACAAATTACAAATTATTAGTAGGTACGTCATTTTTATTTTGTTCTAACCATTATATAAAAGATTTTGGTTGGGGGGAGAGGTGGAAACCCCTACACTCCCCCCTGTAAGTACGCCACTGTAAGTACCTACACACGTCTTATGTTATGAGAATCTATAATAATTATAAATTAATATTAATAAGATCTTGGTAGTTGGCATGACAAAAAATAACATGGTAGTAGTTAGGTATGAGTGGTACTAATAAACATGGGCGCCCATTGGGGGGCAAGATAGGTCACTTGCCCCCCTGGACTAAAAATATTATGAATTTGTAGCTCAATAAATATCATCATAATATTATTATTATTTTTATTATCATTAGAGAATTTTTATGTTCTAAAGTTCAATATTAATAATAGACTAATTTATTCTAATACAAAAGCGAACATCATAAAGTTGTTAGTATTCCCCTTAATAATTTTAGTTACTTAATCTATATGATATTGTCATATTGATAAAATGTTTAAGGTTGACAATGTTAAAAAAGGTATATTAAAGGAACTATGAAATCGATAAATTTTACTTAACATTTTGTACACGAATAGACTATTTAAAACAAAATAATAAACAATACCCCCAAGGTACTACTTCATAGGAGATTGGATAAAAATTACAGATGTCTCAAATTTTGATGTAAGCTCGTTCGAGTAGGAAAATCAATGTGATTTTACTTTTTTTTTGTTACCAAATAAGTACGTAATAACCAAACTAGATCTTAAAAATGAAATGAAATTTATTGTTTAATTAAATTTTAAATCTTTTCATAATAGACATTTTCAAATATTAATACAAATCATAATAAATTAATAAAAATGTAGGTAAATACATGATCAAAATGGTACAATTATAATTATTTTATTTTTAATATATGTAATTCAAAAAATATATACACGTAGGTATAATATTATATGTTAATATGATAATACATTAATACATAGAAAAGTATATTTATTTATTATATTATATGGGTACTATAATATGTATTGGTAGGTAGGTATTATAATTTATAAAGTATAAATTATTATTATTGTTTCGTTAAGCTCAGTTTTTAACATATATTTAATTATGATAAACAAAAAAATGTTCACATCTTATAACAGTAAATGGTAAAAGATTCTTCAGTGTGACATGTATAAATCTGGAAAATGACTTAACAAACAAATAGATTCCTTGGGGTACTCTAAAGCTAATTTTTTTACTTCGTCATTTATATCATGTTTTGTTACTAAAGTTGAATTTTTGTTCTTAATGTCTCTTAAGGTTAATATATATCTACATTTGTTAGGATAGATATTAGCAATATCAATGTTGTTGTCAATACACCGTGAACCAACACCGTTTACGAAGTAGTTCAAAAAATCCATAAATTTATTGGTAAAGTTTAACTTAATGAGCAATTCGTTAAATATACTTGAGCATGTTTGGAATACCAATGGTGATTTAGAACATATATCAATTAAGTCATCGACTTCCCACAACAATACTGTAGACAAAATTGTTTTTTCAAAAATTAAAGGATTCACTTTGATAGTTTTTTCTAGAATAATTATAGGCAATCTCAATACTTTTGATCCTAATTGAGTCCAAAGACTCATTAAAACTGAATTCAATGATTTATTGCTTTTATTTAAGATAGATTCTATATATCTAGCATATATTTCAAAGTCTGCTGCTTGATCAAGTATTAATTTTAATTGGATCATGTGATCAGGTTCTATTACATCAAAATTAATAGAATACAGAAATGTTTGAATGTTAGACTGTGTGCTGAGCGTATTGTCAGGTATAAAGTCTGATGAAGTGTATAACAATGTTTTCAAAATCATCTAAAATCAAATACAAAAAAAAAAACAAAAATGTAGGTAATTATAAATCTTAAGTTTAATATTTTAAAGTATAAGTATAATATTAATATTAATTTAGTTTAATGACACTTTTAACTTAATTAAATTGAATACACTTAATTTATTAACTATTGAAATGTATAAAAATAGGGACTTACTAAACATTTTCCAAACGTCTCATCATAATTGCCAGAAAATTTTTTGTTTTCCAAATGTTTCAAAAATGCAGATAAACGATCTTTATTTATTTTTCTAAAATTTGATATTTCCATTATAATTATTAATGGTTTACATATTTCTTCATAGCACCGCAACACACGCAACAAAAGTTAAATGAACTGGACATTTAATGATTCATTGCAATATAGTATATTATTATTATTCATATAATTTCAAATTTTTAACTTCTTTTAAATGTTTTAATCACTTACTCAGTAAACTTCATGGATATACTGTAATTTAGTAAGATCATAAGATATTAGTATAGATTTTAAACGACTATTTTAAATCTTTGGATATTGGCAATAATATAAATAATTCTAGAGAAGTAGAGAAGTAATCAAGTAACTGCCGAGTTTTTTAATTTTTTACACTTTTATCACGGACTAAGATATCTAAAAATTAGTGTTATTATCGCATATCAGAAAATGACTATTGATAATGTTATCCCAATGAACTGTTTTTGTACATCATTGTATTAAAATGGGAAGATAATAGGAGTTAAAAACCACTTAAATATCTTAAGTTTAAGCTAATATTTTTAAGTGTATATTACTATTAATTATAATTTAATTTAAGTATTAATATTTGAAACAGTATTCATCCACTGAGTATTATATAATTTCAAAATGTCTTTTGGTGGTTTTATTGATTTTTTTCAAAAAGGAAAAGTAAGTGACAAAATAATGTAGTGTAGTATATTAGAAGTATACTATTGTATAAAAAGAAAAATTATCCATAAAAAATACATTTCTAGACATTTAGACCGAAAAAAAAGTTTTCACCAGGAACTCTTCGTTATTCGTTGTATAAACATGCGCAAGCTTCATTAAACTCTGGCATCAATTTAAGGAACGCAGTACAATTGCCACCAGGCGAAGACTTATATGATTGGATTGCTGTTCACGGTATTATTATTAAATTTTATGCTTGTATTTACTATTGAAAATACATCATATCTTAGCAGTAAGTTTAAAAACGTTCACCCGTATATATTTCAATAAATATACTCACTACCTATTCTATATCACAAATTCTCTTGGAAATTGAAACTATATTTTTTCAATGTTTTGAATACTTAAAAAAGTTTTTCACATACTTATCACTTATGTATATAATATGTACATGGTTGTGGCTTTAACAGCAAGTATTGTTCAAGACCTAAATGTTTTTAAAAAATCTTTAAAATAACTTTCATGCATTTTAACTGTTATAGTTATCGACAAAAGTACAAAATTAATACACAGTATGTACTTATATTATAGTTGTATACTGATTGTGAAAGAAGATAAAGTGATCATATTTCAATATTATGTAATGTAAAATCTTTAGAATTTAAGCCAGAATCTATAATTCACAAAACATAAAAATGGTACCTAGTTTATTGTTAACAATTAACAGTTAGCTACATAGCAACGCCCGTATATACCTATGGGCTATGATGATATTATGCAATGTATGGGAATCATAGGTTTTAATATAAATTTAAAATTATGTCAACATAAAACTTTCAATAAATATAATTAAGGTTTTTGAAGTTGAATATAATTGACATTACCATATTACTTGTATGCAGTATGCAATTATATACAAAAAAAGTTGATATCTTGTTAATACATTTTTTCAATGGCGTCAAACATGCATATCTGTTAGTTAAAATTATCTGCAATAAAAATTGGGTTGATAAAATTAAATACTCTATGCTTAGCAGCATTTTTTTCTGCAATAATTGTAATTAACAAAAAAATTTCATTACCTAAATTTTATGATGAATTTATTTTTAGCATTGCTAAAAAAATAATAACCAGAGGGGTTGTAAATTGAAAATGGTTGGATTAATTAAATTATTTGAACTACACATTTCAATTTTATTCAGTACTACTACCAATATTTAAGTAATAATCAGATCACTAAAAAGTACAATAAATTCTATTATTATTATTATTACTTTTCCGATGATTTTTTGATAAGAACTAAGAAGTAAACAGCATACCCATGTTTACTGACAATTTTCTAATATAGTTATGTTAGAATCTGATTAAAATAAATAAATCTGAATACCTAGTCAATTAGGTAATTTTATGTTTAACCAAATTTTAATGACAGGTTTACAAAAAAATTATCTTTTCCACAACTTATCACAATCTAAATTGATTTCAATATCATTGTTTTGTTTAAATATTTTTTCTGCATATAGCCTGCACACTGTTATTATATATTTACATACCTTAATTCTTATTTTCAGTGGTCGATTTCTTCAATCGAATTAATTTGATTTATGGCACAGTCTGTGATTACTGTACAGATACATCTTGCCCAACCATGAGTGGTGGCCCTAAGTTTGAATATTTATGGGCTGATAAAGAAAGATACAAAAAACCAACACCATTACCAGCACCTCAGTATGTTTCACTGCTCATGGATTGGATTGAAACACAAATTAATAACGAGAACTTATTCCCAGTGTCAACAGGTATGTTTGAAGTATTATTATTAGAAAAAATTTAACATTATTAAAATTGTTGTACTTTTTACTTATTATTTAGATGTACCATTTCCAAAGACTTTTATGCCAGTTTGCAAAAAAATACTTACTCGATTATTTAGAGTATTTGTGCATGTTTATATACATCATTTTGATCGAATTATATCTATAGGCGCAGTAAGTATTAATTAATTAGTTAACATTTGTGAGTACCATATAATATTAATTTATAAGGAAAATTAAATAACTCAAGGGTGGTATAATTTATAGAGCAAAATATTCTTAATTTATTAGATTTCATGTTTCTATTACAATTTTCATTCAAAAATATTGAAATAATAACTAAAAATATTACAGCAATATCTATTCTGTTTTATTTATCATATTACCTCATTGCCAAATGATGTTATTGATATAATCAGTTATTTATGTATCTTATTGTTTTAAAGAAAATTTCTTAAATTTTGTTTTTAATTTAATGTTATTTTTATGATGCAGAAATGGGATGTTGAAATTGTTGAGCATGTTTTACATCTCATCACTAGCATTAACCAATACATTACATTTATAATAAATAATAATTCACAAATTAAAAATCATTATTTACTTGGAAAAAACGACAAATACAAAGGGCTATTTCATATTATAGCACATGACATAACTTTTTCCAAGATAGCCACTCTCTTACACTTCAGAAACATTTACAACTTTTAGTGCATATGATACAAATTCAAACGAGCATATTTATAAAATGTTGTTTCCTTAAAGCCTAATACTATATATTTTATTTTATTTTCAGGAACCACACGTTAACACATGTTATAAACATTTCTATTATTTCATAACCGAGTTTGATCTAGTCATAAACAAAGAATTGGAGCCATTAATGGAAATGACATCAAAAATGTGCCAGGATGGTCTTCAGAATCAATAGTATTTTGAAACCTAAATGGATTTTAATTTTTTAAAAAATTGTGTATATTTTTTAATACTATGTGGCATTTATTTAATAATTTTGTTACCTTAATAATGTATATTTTAAAATAAATATTCTTTTGTTAATTTAATCAGGAATTGAAAAATATATGATTAGTATATTATACGAAAACAAAAAAAATGGATTTTAAGAACTTTTTATTATTTAATTAATGATTACAAAACTTAACCCTCTTGAGTACGAATACGTGCATTTCCATTGGTCAATCTGATAGATAACTCTTGGGCTCTAGAAACAATGGTTTTACGATTTTTGGATGAAACACCGTGGGCGATTTCTCCACAGTACTTCCTGTTCTGCATCATCAACATTTCCAATTCCTAAAATTTGGACATTTCATTAGAATCAATGTAGACTATGTTTAATGTGTAAAATGTACTTACTCTGACATTGTGTACAAGAACTTTACGGAATTTGGAAGGCAACATGTGTCTAGTTCTCTTGTCACTACCATAACCAACATTGGGCATCAAATATTGACCCTTGAAACGTCTTCGAACTCTGTTGTCAATACCCTTGGGTTTACGCCAGTTGGGCTACAAAAAAAAGCAATTGTGAAAAATGATACTATTAAGATTCAATATTTGCTCAAATAAACTTACCTTGAGTTTGTCATAACGATCACTTTGATGTCTGATAAACTTCTTCGTACGTTTTTTGATGATTTGTGGACGATACTTTGGCTTGATCGACATGGTTAATCTAAAATAATTAGATAAAAATCAATATCGTTATGTACAGATTTTAACCGATCTTATAAAACGAAAAACGTATACAAATATTAATAAGATATCATTTGGACTAAATAGAAACACTACATACGAATCATAATGAAATCATACAAATGATATTTTAAAGGATCGAAAAGATAAATTTGGATAAAATCTCACAAATATACTTACATTTTATAGGATTTACCTACGGGAAGAGTAGACGTACGTCGAAGTGTCGTACTCACAGCGAATAAAAGTAAACAACACAGGCTGCTAACTTTGAGGTTATCATCGCTAAGACATTATCTCATTAAAAGTATACCAACCTCACGGATTTAATGAAGTTGGCTTACAATAATTTTATTGTTATCAATTATTTGGCGCTTAAATTTGAAGTTCAATCGTTGTAAACGATGTGATAGTAATAATAAAAACCGATTATAAGTTATTATAAGTTAGTTAATTAGTTAGTTAGATTATAAGTCAGTATGCACTATGTAGTTCTGAGTTCTACGAACTGTGTTGAAAAATGTTTAATAAATTCAACTATAAATCATTAAATACGAACTGTGAAAAGTACTTTGTACATTGTACAACTAATTTTTATCTAAAACAGTGAACGTAACATATTATAATACACTCTTTGGGAACAGCACAAAATGAGTTTTATGACAGTATATAAATTATAAACCGTATAGGTGAAGTGGGGAAAACAAGTAAAATATTTTATTGTCAAATAATAACTTGAGTTTGCTATTTTATTTTTACATATTAGATGTTATTTTAATTTTACATATAAATATTTTTTAAATTATTTATTAAAATTATTTGTTATTGTCGTTTGTGTTTCATCACTTGGCTATTTCATTAATATACTGTACGTTTCCGTAGATCTCAAATTATAAAGCATAACAATTATGCTTCTTTTTTTTATATAATATAATGATTATAAAATCGTTTACGTCATTCTGATTCCAAATAAACCATTTTTTTTTTTTTTTTATGTAAATACATTTTTTGCTTTTT
This sequence comes from Aphis craccivora, assembly GCA_009835225.1. Taxonomy (NCBI): domain Eukaryota; kingdom Metazoa; phylum Arthropoda; class Insecta; order Hemiptera; family Aphididae; genus Aphis; species Aphis craccivora. The sequence goes on from VUJU01005522.1 coordinate 8,942, forward strand.
TATTGTTTTTTTTTATTATTTATTTCAGTTGTAGACTTACTTTTTATATGTTTATTATGCTGTATTATTGTAATGGAAAATAAAAAAATAAATAAGAAATGTAAAAACCCAAAATGCAGACTAAATGGTTATATTATTGTTAACGTTATCGGCTTGTTTATTAAATGTATTAAACGTATAGATTGTCGATCTACCTACATATTATAGCCTGCAACACGCCGACACCTATACGGTCAGTGTGCCTTTAATATCGATATTGATCATTTCAAAATTTAAGATTTAGTGTTGTAATTTGAAACCTCTTGAATGAAGTATGTACCGATCACTTCAATGGATATATAGAGAGTTCGTTTTCCACGTATAACCTTTATTCTGTCGGACAATAGAATCAGTTTCTCTACTGCAAATCTAGGGAAATACATGGTAGTTAATATTTTTTTTTATTTTTTAAATTTAAATCTATTTTTTATTCATTTCTATAACTTAGTTTATGTTAATTTTTAGTCATGTTTTTTTTTTTGTTTTTACTATGTAATATAATATTAATATATAAGGTGGTTTTGATTTAAGGTTTTTAGAGCATGAAGTCCATAGCTATAGTTCTTGGTTTTTGCGAATTTAGTAAGTACACTATAAAATTTCTAAAAATTGTGAAGTGTTAATTATGGTTAGAAATTAGTAGTAAGTTGGTATGTATAATTACTATAATTACTTTTTTTTATACGATAATATAATTTATCATTTCAATACTATACCATTGTTATAAAGTGTATTGATAAATTAATTAACATCAGTTTTATTTTTATCAATTAAAATTCAAAGAAGATTGTTATTATTTGACAAATAAAATCTTAAAATAATTTGTTCATTAGGGAAAATTATTATTGGTAATTGAAGTTTTGAGTTCACTAAAAGCATTTATAACTAACTAGGTACCTATTCATCCATTCACTAGTATAATAAAATAATCAAAAACGATATCAGCAAATCATTAAAAAATATTATAGGTACTGTATAAGTTTTATATTACTATTATTTACGATATTATATTTTAACAGTAAGTATTACAAAAGTGAAAAGTTATACTTATACATAAATAAGATACCTATTTGAAAAAAATAATCAGTCAATAATCAATATACGTCACGCCTCTCGTCATAAATATTATTATACAATCGATTTGTTTTACTTTCAGCGTAGGTAAGTAGTAGTAGTGTAGCACGCAACTTATATGAAAAGATAATATTTAGAATAATATTAGATTTTTATATATTGTAGGTATTATTAATTTATTATATAATAGGTACCTACTTATTTCATTTGTTTGTATATTAAATACTTATAGGTATAACGTTCATTCGGTTAATGGAATACAACAAACAAGATGAAGTTCACGAAAAAAATCAAATAGAGTTAGGCCGCGGCTATACACGGCGTTTTCCGTCGAATTGAAAATGCGTACATCGGAGTAGCTATACCTACACGATGGACGTAATACGCCGCGTTTTAATCCGGTCGGCTTGCGTTTTGGCGGGCGACGCCGAAGTAATAAAAATAGTATATAGTAGTTAATTCTTTATTTTTACGTTATTACGTTAAAGTCATGAACATCAAGTTACAAGTTAAAAATTAATTATTAACTAACAATAAATTTAACTATACTAATTTAAAGATAATATTGAGAAATATATCAATTTAGCTCTATTAAAAATAAATAAATTATTAATTAACAATTAATTAAATTACGTGTTAAAATTGTTAGGTAAGTTTATTCTAAATCTTAATCTTAAAATCTTGTATTTGTTACTGCACGCTAGCTAAATGGTCTTAGGCAGCAATTATATATTTATATATCTACATAAAATTACATTTATGTCAATACGATTAAAACCAGGAATATTTTTATTTAAAATAATTTAAATATTTCATTAAAAATACAAAAAATAATTTATAGGTAGGAGATAACTATAATGTATCAACTATCATTGCAGTTTACATAATATATCTATAAACATATGCCTTTAAATTAAAAGCTAAGTTATTAGTATTATTACAATTGATACTGATTGACTTTAACTATTTAACTAGTACCTATCTTGTTTAAGACTTGGGTCATCTACTAAGCTAATAAGAAAATTAACTAACTAATAGTGCCGGATTTAGAACAGGTGCCGCCCTAGGCCCTTTTAAATATGCCGCCCCTACCCCATGAAAAAAAAATGTTCCTAGTAAATATTTATATGATTTTTTTTCCATTTCTCACAAAATTTACCGTCCTAGGCCAGGGCCTCGCTGGCCTAGGCATAAATACGGCCCTGCTAACTAATAACTACAGTAGTTAAATAAAAAATAACTAAATTTTTATCACCTTTGGAGTTTATAGTTCCTACTACAATATAAAATATGAATGAATAATAATTGGTTAAGAGTTTCACGGTACCGCTATAATAGGTAATTATAATAATATAATTCGTAAACGTTTGTTGTCCTCTTAATTTAATGATTTTTTTCTTATAGTGACACTTTTATTACACATATTAGTATATTATAATAATACATAAACATTAAACATGTTGTAGCAAAAGAGAAAGTTCGTTTTGTGAAAAATCTTTTAGGAGTTTAATAATAATTCAAACTATAATACCTATTTGATATTTATTTACCTACCTATATTGTGTTAATGCAAGTAGGTATACAAAACTGAAATAATATAATGAATGGCCAATGGATACTTTTTATGTTTTAATAGTTTGGTAAGTTCTCACACAAATCATAGCAGGTGGCTAATAATAATATAGGTTACATAATAATCATAATATAATATCTAAGTTCTCATACGGAAAAAATATTATGTAAACATGTTCCTATAAGTAAATAAGTTATAGACTTATAATAATAATAATTAATCATAATTTATTAATAGTCTAACGTATAAGTCCATAATATATTGACTGTTGAGTTCAATTAATGAACTATGAAGAAACTAATAGATCACAATTATGAATTAAATAAAGTTTGTTATTTTTTCATGTGATACTAATATAGTAATATAGAATTTTTGAAACAAATGTATAAGTAAATAATGTGAATGTGATGTTTGGATATTGGATGACAGTATGGCACTTTTAATATTGCGATAACCATTTTACACAACTATATAATTCATAGATTCGGAATTACTATTATTTTATTTCATTTCATTTAATGTTTTGCTTTTTACGGAATGAATAAAAAACAATAATTGATAACTACAGCAACTATAGGTATTTATCAATTTAAGTTGTTAGTCCTAACTCCTTTAGGCGTGCGCAGTCTTTAATTTCAGTCTCCACTCTCCAGACATAATAAAGCAGCCTATTTTTACAATCGGCCAAATAAATGTCGAATAGCCAAAATTATTAATTGTACGATTTGTTGATATATTAAATAGCCAATAGGTGGGCTGTGTTATTGTTACTTCAGAGTTCAGTTTGTACCTAATTTATTTTTAGGCACTTGGTACCTAATGTACTTGTTGTAAATTAGGTAGATTACAACTGTTCAAAGTATCAATAATTATCTAATGAGACAATTGGATGGGATCCATTTTATCTACAACTATTAAATAATGAATTAGCTAGGCCGGCCTGCCGCTGATTGTGATTAAGCGACTATAACTTATGTCTTATACTACCACGGCCCACAGGCCATTTATCGGTCCAAAACATAGACATAATAAGATATGGACTGCTACTCCCCCACACCCTGCCATAAGTTTATTGAAATAAGATTGTTAGAAAGAGAAAGAGCCTAGTTTAGGTAAGAAAAAATGTAATATCATGGAATAATAAACAAAAAAGGCGGCTTATTTGAAGGCATAGACATACAAAAAAAACTGTACTTAATTAATACATACATTGTTTTAAATATAAGATTTAACATTTTTTTTAATATATTCTCAGCTCTTTAAGATGTAGGTAGAGTACGGTATAAAGAAATATAAAATATGAATCTAGAAAAAAATATGTGACAAAATAATGACATGGAAAAAAATCATCAAATATATTTTATTTAAAAATCACAAATATCAGTTTTAAGTATAAACATAAATAAACACATGAACATTAGATTATAAATCTTTTATACTTGGTCAATAATAAAGTTATCAAATCAAAATATAAAAAAATGTAATAGGTTAATATTAATAATAATAATAATATAAAAATAATAAATCTGAAATCATCTATTGATTTTTAAAATGAATGTCTTAGTTAAAAACGATCTTTGTCAATTATAAAGTTATCAGATTAAAATATAAATAAATTAAATAGTCAGGTGAATAATAATAATAATAATAGTAATAATGATATGAAAATAATAAATTTTAAATCATCTATTGATTTTTAAAATGTATGGTCTTAGTTAAAAACGATCGTATGCGTTCTTTTGGCTGACTCTCACTCAGGGTAAAGTGATTAATACGAATTCTGAAATAAGTTTTAAATATTAAATGTGTAAGTTTTAGCAAATGATTGTCTAATGGATTTTGATTCAAAAAATGATCAGCTAATACAATAAAAATATTTT
>VUJU01005524.1:0-13491 GCA_009835225.1 Aphis craccivora
TATATATATATTACACATATCTAAGGTAAAATATTCAATAATTTTAATCCGACGTCAAAAATATAATAGTATTTCTTGATTCCGTACACCCGGCGAGGGCTGGCAAGAGGGAAACTAATATTTATTTACTCTCATGAATGTTTAGCTTTTTATTTTCAAAGTCCACACACGACCGTTTACAACGACATAATATAATATAATATTTTTATACAGCGCTACGGTAGCAGTAATATGTGTATACACTATATAGAATATAATAATATAGTAATAACAGTAGGTAGGTAGTCGTTGTAAGGCGACATTTGGGTTTATTTTATGGTTTTCTTTCGTACCTATATATGTTTATATATATTTATATGAAATAGTAATTCACTATATATATATATATATTATCGACTGTAATGTATCCGTTTAATGTGTACGTGAGTTATAAATCTTAGTAGTATTGTCTATTTTACTATATATTATAAGTATATATATGCTGTTCACTGTATTAATAATAATAATACTCGTATAATAATGATTAATTATAGATACCTAGTTGAAATAAATAAACTGTGTTTAGAAAACGAAAAAAACCATTAATATTTATAATAAATAAATGAAATCAACGAAGCCGTGGACTGATGAGGTTTTTACTCTGTGTGTGATAACCACTGTACACTATGCTGTTAATATACCACGCCTGTATGACTGTGAATTTTTAAACGCTTATAATTTGCTTCAAAATTGAAATAAAAAAAAAAACCCTATAAGGTGCTTTGCATTTTTAAATTTGATAATAGGCTAAGGCTAATTGACTCTAATATTAAAAAAAACCAAGTAAAACGGATTCTTTTAAACGTTAAATCGTTTATCTTATGCGTTAGTTGGACAGAGACAACACATGTGCGCGGGTATAGCGTTGTATGATTAATGTCCTCAGATCGTTATGATTGAGTAAGGCTACAGCGGTCCTTGACGTAAAAAAGGTGATCCATTTACATGACTATACTCATTTTTGAGTAAAAATTTAAAAAAAACTATTTCTTTGTAAAAATGTAGTGCTATAAATTCTTTCAACTATATAATAATATACAAGAAATTATTTTCAAAGTCGAAAAAATTGACTAAGGATATTTGAGTAGTTAAATAGACCACGTAGTATATTTATGAGTACGAAACCGTATTATACACCAAAAATATAAGACATAATATGACGAGTAATGGAAAATTGTTTATGTATATCGATCAAAACACTGGAAATCGAAAATAGTGTTTTTTTTTTTATCGGTGATGTATGAAACGTTCGGTTTTCTCGCTGAAAAGAAAAAAACAACGCCGAGAATAAGAAGACGAAGAAAAATCATACAATGAACGGGCAAATATACGGTTCTGGTGACTCTATGTATATTATTATATCTACCTATTTATATATATATAATATATAAACGACGTTCCCGGTGGTTCTGCGTAGCGGTGAGCCAACTTTCACTCAACAACGCCATCTCGTTAAATCGGCATTTTTAACGGTGTTATTAGCGTTTTCGCTTTCACGTCTTTCGAGAGAATTAAATAACACGCGGGCGAACGCGCGTCCGGGACGGAGACCAATCCATCGCGGCTATATTATAGCGGTGTCCGCCGCCGCCGCCGTTTCTTTCTCCTCGCCACGCGTGTATGTTCTCCCTCCCCTGTTCACCGTTATAGATCGTCGTGTAGATTATATAAAAAGAAACGCGTTTACACAGTTGCAAGTGCAAGAACAGGTGTAAATGGCGATAGGTATGTACGAAGAAAAGCGACTAAATGAAAACACCGTGTGAAAAATCGGTAAAACGGTTAAAAAATTAACGAAAACGAGAGTATGGATTGCTTTGTATAATGTATATTATATATTTATTGTTATATATATTTAAATAGATACTAAATATAAGCACTATATTTAATCTTACATTTATATAGATAGGTACGATATTTTTATTATTTATGTTTTAAACATTATTACTTAGGATAAATCACACTGTTACCCTATCAAACGTGTGTCATCAGTATTATTTGAATAAATACTTTATTATTTATTAGACCTGATTTTTATTGAATGCTCTCGGAGTATTTTTAATTTTCATGTGTTTTATATATTCATAGTTATTTGAAGGAGCGCAATCGGTATTTCGACAAAACCTAGAGTTTCTGTTTTTATTATTATTGGAGTACTTAATAATTATTTAACATACTATTTGGTAATATTAATTGCAGATAATCAGATATACTTCGTCGACGCAAAATATTACCGTCAAAAAAAAAAAAAACCTCAAAAATGTCTAGACGCAAATCCTATTTTATGTTAAAATATATTTAAACTTAATTAACGGTTATTCGGTGTTAAAGGGGTGGATGTAGCCAGAATAGTATAATAATTATTATATAGTACCTCGTACCTAAAACTGAATTATTTGCATATTGTAAAAATTATATGGTAGAACGCGTCTTAGTTCTTGTAATATTTTCGTCCAGTCAATATTTTTAAACCAGAAATAAGCGCAGTTTTAATCGATCTATGGCGTCTATTCTCATCGATCGGGATTTATCTCGCGCACGTTTGGAGGACATTACGTGGTTGCGTGACGTCTTTTCGGCCGTGCTGTCGATTAGATATGAGTAGTATAATGTGGCCCAGAAAATAATTTTGTAATCGCCAAGAACATATTTTTTCATCGCATGTTTGAGAAAACCGTTTTAAGGTCTTTTTGGAATATCAAATAGTGTAGCGAAAAGAAATATTAATATCTAACCGAAACTTTTAATTAATTATATATTATGTTTTAAATTTATTATTGTATACGAAACACTTCAATTTACTGTTAAATAGATACTTGTTGTTTACGATAAAAGTATGAAACACATGTTATACTCTAAAGTTTATACAGTGTATATAGCGTGTAGATATACCTATATTTTAAAATTGTATTACACATAATAATAATGGTTATTGATTCAAGAGTGGTTATCAGACATTTATCGAGTTCATATATTTTACACTATAATAATGTTTATTGATTTTAATAATTAAACTATTAGAAACACAATTTTATAGTGTACTTTAAAAGAAATACATAGAAATTACGGTATATATTTAACCGTGATAACATTATTAGTTTTTAAGTAACATGTTATGTATTATCTAAAACTTCGGTTAAAGTAAACAATTTATTTCACATTATGTATGTATTACATTGGTTTGATAACCAGTCCAAATATATTTAGGTTTAATTAATAATATCGACCTCGAAGTTTGTATACAATTGTTTATATGAGTAAATGAGTAACGCATATAAAACTATGTGTTTTAGGTTAATATAATTTCAAAAAAATGAGTGCTTTCATTTTAATATCATATTTTTTTTTATTCATATTAGGGATTCGACTTTTGCGATAGTTTAAGGCGATATATAACCGTTAAAAATAATAAATAACGAGGGAAATCGTGTGTGCTTAATGTTTGGACAAGTTCGTGTCTTCGCAAATGTACATAATAAAAAAGGTAGGCGGATAAGTCATTCGTGATACTTTCTCGCGCACGACATAATACGTATTTAAAGAAGAAGCGACAATTGATCTCGATGTATAGAACATTAGAATATAATTATATGTACCTATGTATTAATCGTAAAACAAAGTAGAGTAAAAGCATCAAACCTGGACATTCGACTGCATGGTATTAAATTGTAGTAGAAAAATCTCTGAAAACGGTATGTAGTTTTGAATTAAAATTTTTAAAAATGACTCCACGGAATGTATAATAATATTATTAAGTAGTGAATGAATGCAGATTAGTTGGGAATTAGTGATAGCAGTTGTACCATTTACAATAAAACTTGAAGACTTTTGTACGATATGATGTAATTCGATTATTACTCTAGTTTAACTTTTAAAACTTATATAATATATAGAGACTTTAGTTGTTTGAAATAAATTTTGTTTCAATAATAATACTAAAGATGGGGGGGGGGTATTGTTTTGTATTGTATTTCAGTAATATATACCGATTACTTTAACAATTTTAATTAACATTATTTTTTATAATGATCAACAGCACCCAATTGAATTTACAAGATTATAATTTAACGGAAAAAATTCAAATCCTTTATAGTTTACGGTTGAACTATCAACACAGAACACTGTACCATGTCATATATATATATTTATATGGAACATAATATTACATCTATATAAGGATTGATTTATATTTATATTAACGGAGAATCCACGTCGTATTTCTGTGAAAACTGTCACGTCATGGTGTTCAATATCAGTTTTCATGGAAATTTAACAGAGAGACAAGCAGAAATAGAATTGTCTATATAAATGTAAAAGAATTAAAACAAAAATAGGTCAATTTAAAAAATGATTTTTACCACCCCGAAGGTGGTGTATTGTACTTATGCAACGTATTATTTATTTATATACCACCATCACTTAACGAAAGGATTATGTATTTATGTATACTTTATCAAACGACGACTCGCTTTTTGTTTGCACGGCAAAGTTAACCAACCGCATATTATACTCGTATGAATTTGTATTACGCACCCTCCAGTTTGAAAATAACATAAGAAGTATTTTTATACATGCAGTTATATCTGTGCGTTTTCAGTATTTAACTTTAAACGAAAAATTAAAATCCTCGTATATAAGTCTTATTTGTTGGTTTTTTATATCCCACTTATTCTATCACCTTGACAGTTTCGTGGTCTCTAGGCCACAGGTTTTTGGTCCGTGAGTGAACCAGTATGCACCGTAAACGGTTCCGCAATTTCACCAAGTATTTAGTATACGTCATCGAAGTTAGGTATACACTTATAATATTCTATCAGTGGCTAATGGAACTATGTGATTAAAACAATATAACGCATGCATTTTGCACAAATCTGTTTGAAAGTCTTTTGGTGCATCGTTTGTTCGTTATTTTGCATAATGCATTTTATATTTGCATTTTCCCGCTAATATTCAGTGAGTTCTGTCGATTTTTATTTTAAACAGTCTTTGAAAGGCGATACGAAAAATTTAAAAAACGAACCAAACAAATCATCGTATACATATTATACAACAAGAGATACAACAAACATCATACATCACATTTTGTGTTTCTACCACATAAAGAAAAACATACATTATATCATATTAAATTGTTATCATATAGTGACAACTTGAGGTATGAAGTGACCAAAATATAATTGTGTTAGGCGTTGAGCATTGAGGGAGCGATGACGCGAATAATTTAAGTGATTTTCGGTAACGAAATCAATCGATACAACTTCTTTCCCAGTTTATAATAAAATAGGTCAGATTTTACAACCAAAAACAAAAGTATCGAGGGTACCTATATTTTTATCAAAACGTTTTCATTCGTGACATCGTTTAATTAGCTAATCGGAGAAAAATAACGCACACCACACATAATTCGATACAGAGCAAGGTCTCGTATTTGTCAAGGCCGACAGAATGAAAATATCGAAAAGAGATTCTACATGGTGAAACGATTACACTTGATGTCTTATTTTCAAAACAATTGCTAAGTTCGAATAAGCGCCTCATTATCAAAAAAATAAATTTGTTAAATTTTAAAAACTGCATATTTTAAGTGTGTCATGTGTCTTCATAAACTACTCAAGGCCTAATATACGAACGATCGAAAATTTCGAACCCATATTATGGTCACGTTCTGTGAAAATTGAATTGTTTTCACAAACATTGACAAAGATAGAATGATAACAAAACGCGCGGGATATAGAAAACTGTATCGGTCTACATTACACGAAAACATCGATAATGCATTGTTATGACCTTGACACTAAAAAAATATCAAACCCGCGTTGGTCAAACACGGCAGTTTTCGAGTTTTTGACGAATCTTTATAATATAATATACATATTATATTATATTATTTTATGCCATATAATATTATATTATTATACCAACATAAATATTCTTGTTTTATTATAATAGTAATTATTACCAATGTGTGTTATATTGTGTGCCTATTTAATATTATGTATATAATAGGTATAGTATCGCGTCGTATTGTTTGTATATATGTTTTCTGTTCACACTCTCGAACCCATATAATAAGAGATAGACTATCTATCAATGATAAAAATGTAAAAATTGTATAGCGATGGTGGCAATCAAGGTAATGTTCAAGGTAGAACTCGAGTTATCATCAAGGCGACCATTCCTTCCGCGTTGTTAAACCTTGTGAAACTCGCTTGGAGGTGGAGCGGAGGTATAGGCACGCGGTGCTTTTTTATGTACTCGAATAATATACATAGGTACACACACGTCCAAGTGCGTGACTCAAATATCCACTCTATGAGTATATATCAATTCGATTAATATTGTGCACTGAAAACTAGTTGTTTACATCAGTGACGTCATGGATCCTTTTCTATCATCTAAATCTCATGGAATACACGAATCGTCCCCAAGGACATGGATATTTTGGAGACCACCTTGGGGTGCGAATTTGCTCATGAATGTATAGTTGCGTATTCGTCTCACACACGTGTGTGTACGTCTTAAGGTCTTGGACGGCGGGAAGTTCAAGGCACCCTCAGCACGAAGGCGAGCCACGATCGTAATACGCGATATATCTAAGACAACCGTTTTACGAGGGAAAATTATTATACGCGAATAATGGTTAACAGTGCTCAAGGACAAACGCCACCGCAAAACATGCATTTGTTTATATTTTGTTCTTTGGCCTATGGTATAAAAAATAACAAACTTCAAACTTTATATGAAAAAAAAAAAAGAAAAACTAATGTTAGAACTCTCGAGTACGACAGAGTCCATTCACGCAGAGTTCTTATCATAAACGCGTGCGCGTGAGGAAAACACACCATTGTCGTTATCAAACAGCTTAATTAATATTTACAATAATGACTCGAACGTATTCATAAAATCGACTGAATGGTAGACACACACATATACACAAATGCATGCACTTGCACCGTAATTATCTACATTTTCAAAGGTTATTGACTCGTCAGGGTTTATCGGCTAAGACACGACAACGGGATATTAAGAGAGTGTTATTATGTTTTCCGAGATTTTGACCCTACGGTGGCACTAACATTTTTCGGCCCGAATAGTCACCGTCGGCGTTTATAAAAATGTTTTAATTAATTTTATAATCATAGTTTATAGAAACGATAAAATTTATCAATTAATGCCACTAAAAACACTATAGTAATTTAAAATTTAATATATCCGTATCCCAATGGAGCTTAAAATTACGCCAAGTATTATTTATATAATAATATAAACAGTCGAAACTTACTCAGATAATAGATCCGGTTAATGTGTGTAGAATCAGAGAATGTTGTATCCAAACTTCAGGAAGGTCGTAAACCGTGCACAATTTTAAAAAAAAAGACAATATACTGGTAAAGATGTAAACTAGCACTGCGACGAAATTCAAATGCACAGAAAAACGCACTTATTATTAATTATGTATAAATTGAAAATAAGACACTATGTAAATGTATGTTATGATTATATGAAAATATATTATTTTAAATAAAAGTATATTAAGCGGAAAAATAAATTACCAATAATAATAATATAATATAATAATTAAATGGTTAGCAATATTTCGTCGGAACCGTTCGAGTACTCGATAAGAGAACGAGTGGTTAGTCGGAGTCGGACACGGCGCGCACACGGAGCGATCACTGTGATATGAAAACGCGGTCGCGCGGTAGCACGGCGGCGGCGGCGGCACGTCGTGAGCGACGGGGGAATCGACTGGTCGAGTGGGGCCGACGAAGGCCGGCAACGGACGAACAGCACTACCTTCTATTTATTTATTTTTTTATTTTCCGTTTCTCTCTACACCTCCGCACGCTGACACTCGTCTAATTCATTATTATTATCAATATTTTATTTTCGTTGTATACCGTCGTGCTTTTTCAATAACACAAAAAAAAAAAAAAATGCTCGCGTATATCCTCGGCGAGAGCAGCGGAATACACTTTTCTCTCTTTTCGTCTCTTTCTTCATACCTGCCCGGCTAATGACTACCTACGTTTTTTACTACTTTTGGCGTCGATACCAAAACAATCTGCGTCAGAGAAAAGGAACGACCCCGCCTATTGTAAATATTGTTTTAATTTGGTGGCTGCAAAGGATGTCTGACTGTCGGAACTAACGCATTTTTGGTGCATAAACTGGCCTCACAGGAAAACACTTTCACGTCTCATGAAATAATCAGATTTCCTTATTTTTTTTTTTTTTAATGAAGGCTTTATATAGGTCGTATTTGACTCCGATTTAAAACAGTCTACTATCATAATTTGTCATAGAATATGTCTAAATAATAAAAGTTTTTTTTTTATTTTTTTGCGTTAGGTAGTCGAATAATCGGAATCAATATTTGACCCGAATTTAGCTTTTTTTCTTTAAAATATTCAAAATCCGACGAAAATTCTAAGAAGTATAAATATTTTTCTGGAAACTCATTTTTGATTGTTGAGATGGTTTGATTTGATTTATTCTGGATGGCCTATTTTTGTGTGATTTCATCGAATTATATCTATAAATTCCTTGAATTTTTTCCACTTAATTATTTAGCTGAATCGAATATTCTTAAGTTTAGTCAAATATATCATATCATAGAACCTAATAAAACTTATAAAAATAATATCCATATTCTGATTGAATTAGGAGAATTATATTATATTTTAAATTTTTAAAATATATATTTGTTTTTGCCTAATATAAATAATATACGTAGTTTCAATAAAACCTATATCTATGTTAAGTTATACTAGAACAATTATAGTTTATGACAATTATATAATTATATCAGTTTTAAATTTAATTTTAATATTATTTCATATTATCAATTTTAATATTAAATATGTTTTTAAAATTTTGGGAAGGCTAAACCAGTAGACATTATGACGTATTCAAGAATCGCCAAGATGCTGACCAATGTATGTTATGATTTATATTTTATAGGCTATAGCTACACGGTGTATACTATATATATATAATAATATGATTATTAGACAAATTTAGTATAAATACAATATACATATTATACATTAGAATTTATTACTATATATTAGACTTTTCCTAAAAAAAAAAAGTGTAACATAATGTTCAATATTATAATTTAAGTTATTTGTAACGTTATAATTATTTAAAATAATAATTTTATACTTAAATAATATATTAATTCCTGAATTCTATTGTAAAAAAGTGATAATGTTATAATGTTTTTCTCACTTCATATTTTTAATCAAATCAAATTTAACATTATAATATCGAAAAATATGAATACGGTAGAGCGAAGGTAACTAACCCAAAGCCCGTGGGCTGGTTTCGACCCGCCAAACTAATTTATGTTTTGAAAATAATATATTAATTTTCATCGTCTTTAATTTATTAATATTTTTCTAAAAATAAATAACAAAATAAAAGATTTTTATTTTGGTGTTATTCATAATAATTTACGAGTATAATAGTATGGCTTATATAATACTATATTCAAATATTAATTATATACTAATACCTACTAATTAATAATAGAAAAACCCGTCGATCACAAGTTCGATAGTGTTATTATTATTACAGGGTCGACCGTTAACTATTATCTGATCAACGCTCAATTAATTCGCAAGTACACTGTAATATAATAGTATGTATAATACTTGATAAAGTACTAGTGGTTTTTTATACCATTATTATATTAGGTAACGATTTTTCTAAAAACTACGTGAAGATTGTTTTATAATAATTAAACAAATGATCATTTTTCTTCAGTTAGAAAATACAATGATTTTATATTTTATTGATAATTCTTAAAAATCTAAATTAGAAAGTAAAAATAAGAAATTGATATTAAAATCATATTTTAACTATAAATTATTCTTCAAAAATGTCATAGTATTATAACTGTTAAGAAAAACAATTATTATTTTTAAAATAAAATATATTTTTTTTTTTTTTCAAATTGACATTTCAAATGTTTATAGTCCTTTAAAGTTGACGTCCTGGAGCAAACGTTCCTTTGTCATTTATATTAATCCGGCCCTGAATATTATCGTTGAAACACTTACAACTAACATTCGTTATACCTTATGGCTTATGTATATTATATAATTCATCGTTTAAACGACCTATAACGCAAATAATAATTGTCTGTTTTCGCAAAATAGTATGATCTATGATAGCAATAACTATATTATTATTATAAACTACAATATTATATTATTTTATACTTTTGTAAGTATAGTCGTGTAGTGCGTGGCGTTTAGTGGGAGCGAGTTAATGGCGACCGGAGCCCTTGACATTGTCGTGCCTGAATTGCCTAATCGGAACGCCGGCCAAAGAATCGGTTTCGACTGAACGACTAATAAACGCACGCCGCAGCTATACTATTAATATTTATTATTATTATTATTAAAATGGTTTACGTTGTTTTATGATGTTCATTGCTACTTAATTTTCAATACGTTTTATACATCATCGCTTCTTTTCTTCCGTCGATGAATATATCGTTCGAATCTGTTTTATTATTATATCTATTTGAACTAATATAATAAATATTTTTTTGTTTAGGTAATCATTATTTATTATTGATACACGAACTACGTACTCTACAGCGTCCTATTTGTTGCCGATTAAAATTCCGAACCCTTTGCCTCTCAGCGTGCTCTTTTCGTTTGGTTGATAATTATTATCAATTAATAAATAAATCGTAGTCCGGTAACGACCATAATAAAATGTTTAATATACTTACCTAGTATTTTTGTCTGATAACAGGTTGATAGTAAACAAATATTATTATATTCAATACACATACATAATATGACTGAGAATTTACGTGCTATCGTAAATTAGTTATACTTATATAAGTACGATTTCTAGACAAATTAATATAATGTATTAAATGAAGACATGAAGTAAAAAATTACAATTTATTTGAAAATTAAAACAAAAACAAAAGAAATCATTATTGTAGCTTTTTTGCAATTATCATTATTTTATTTTTTATCTGAGTTTTCTAACTAATAGGTACTATAGTGGATTAAATCATATTTATTTTATTGTTTACTAATGTTTTCTTTTTGTATAATATGTGTACTTAATTGTACAAAACAAACATATTTTGAAGATTAAAATTGCATTAATTAATATAATAATAGATTGCACGAACTAAACGCTTGAAAATAATTATACTAATTTGGTACAATTACAATTTTATAAATACAAGTCAAAATGAATAATAATGATAATTATACATGCATGAGGTCACACTGTAGTGACTGGTTTAAGAATTATTAGGATACAGAATAATTTATGTAATTGAATGTTCACACAATAAAATTAAAAATAGCATTTTTTAGAGGTTTTAAGTGTTTATTTCATATAACTATATATATATAACAGAATATTAAAATATAGTATTATTTTAACTTTTAATCAAAGTATTTTTATTAAAGGTAGTTTTTACTTTTACTGACGTGCAAAATGTAGATTACTTCACTTAAAATAATAATTAAAACATTCAAATTGTGTATACTTATAAAATAATTTATTACAATATTTTTTAGCTTACTTTTTTTCTTAGAGTAAATTATTATATTATCTCCTTAATTAATTGACCAAAGTATTATTTTATGATATAATATAAGAACTTGGCATTATATTTATATAGGTGCATAAAATTTAATTTTATACATTTTATAAATATTAAAAATAATATTTTAATTATAAATTTCATACTAAATAATTACATTTAAAAAGTTGAGTACAATATACTTAATTAACTTGTTAAAAATAATGGTATAAGTAAATTTGTATTTATTTTTAATACCAATCATCCTATAGTTTATTATATTATGAGAGGAATAAAAACATAGAATACTATTCATCAAATAACGTTTTTCTATTGTATTATCCATTTAATTCAACTTATAAGTCAATAACTATAAATAAGATATATTTATATTTTTTTTTTTTTTTGTATCTAGTGCATAATGCGTTCTCGAGTATGGTATCGAGTAATATTTAATAATGCATAGTGCATATTGCATTTTTCCAATTTATAAAAAAAAATATTTAGAGTGGCATCATTTATAATTTTAGAATTTAAAAAGGTGGAGATTGTGGATAGATTATAAAACATAACGTGAAAAAGTTTGTAAGTTGACTTACTCACCTTACAAGGAAATATTATAAAACTGCACAGCAGTGAATACAAATTTACATTTATTTATATTTAATATATTAACATTATCTGTTCATATTCTAACCTTCGAGTTTTTAATTATACTGTATAGAATATATTATAGTATACCTTCTAATAGTTAATATAGTTTTAAAATATTTATATAAACAAAATGAAAACCATTAATGTTAATTTTTATTTAATATCACAATTATTTAGAACTGGCGAATTTTGAGTAGTTTTTGTTGAATTCTACTATTGCCACAATCTGATTCAATTAATAGTAAATATTATAATTTCTATTTTTTCAGTATATGAGATATCAGTCTATAATTTTATTGTGTTGATTTAGCAAATTTGATAAAATAAATTAAATTACCACAGTATATATATATAGTATTTGTATATAAACAATACATAAAATATAGGTCCTTATTGTTATTGGTCGTTTGTCCTTTTCCAATATGAAATTAAATTTAACAAATTCAATTATATTGTTATAGTTATTTTTTCTATAAAATATTTTTATTTATAAACATTTTATTATTACTCAGAAAAAAATAATTTCCCATTTATGTACCTGTATAGTATATATACACTTTATGATATAAATCAATCATACGCATTAAAACAATTATTTTATGTATAAAGCTGTGTTAAAAGTAGAAGGTTCAGTTTAAAATATTTTTAAATTTATCATAATTGTCGTAAATTCGTAACTATAAATGTTTAAATTCAAGTATATAGGTGCATGCCGTACTTTGTTAAATCAATTTTTTCAAAATATATTATTTTATTCATAATATAAGTTATTAATAACTGTCAGTTGTAAATTATATATTTAGGTTTTTTATAGCTGAATTGTTTCAGATTATTTAATGACAAAGTTGTTAGATTTTTAACGAAGTGATGAATGTATTGATTTTTCAATGATGTGTGTGTTTTTTTTTTTTGTGTCTGTGTACAGCATAACTAGTTGAAATAATGTTCCAATTCAAACTTTGGGGGTGGTTTTCGATGTAAAATTGAATATCCTTGGTGCATTATAAAAGTCAAAAGTAAACATTTACAACAGTTTTCAAAAAAATCGAGAAAAACAAAAAAAAAGACGGAAAACAGGAATTTTTACGCAAAACCAGTTTTCGACCGAATCAATTTCTTTTTATGGTTGTAATTCAAAAACTAATCACTTTAAATATTGAAATTTTCACCAAATGTTTATGTCAGTATTATCTATATACAGTTAAATTTTCAAAGAATTTAGACATTTT
>VUJU01005525.1:0-13488 GCA_009835225.1 Aphis craccivora
GTGACTCGATCACCACCGGACGTCACGTTCGAATAAAGTGTTTTTACGTATTTTTGGTTTTACTTTATTTTGGTATACGTTCGAGCAATCGGCGTATACGACAAAGTATTAATAGATAGTAGGCAATAGCTTAAAATGAATCCAAATATTTTTATGCCATTGAATATTGTAAAATGTATACATACAATTTTTAAATCCACACAAGACCACAAATAATGTTTTTAAATTACAACAAAATAACTATTGAAAAATACCTTTTGAAATATATTATAGGTTTTTATTTGTTAAATTTGGATTTTATGATAAATCATATTATTATATAGCCATATAGATATCTACTACATACAATAAAAAGAATTCATAGCAGTCAAATATTTTTATTACAGGATTTATTAAGTATGGCACCTTTACAAAATAATCAGCAATGAGCCTATGGTGTGCTAGGCAACACAACCAACACTAACAGGTTGAAAAATGGTTCTTTAACTTATATAATATATTTTTATATTGTACTCACCTTCAATAAAATTGTTAAACAGAATTTGGTTTGAACTCATTTTAAAAATTACTGTACGTTTGTACCCACATCTAAGTGGCAATTATTTTATTTATTTAAAACTGAACTACTGAAGTCTGAAATTTGTATTTTTTTGTATATTATTATGTTATCATTGTTATCATTGTTTGTTAAATAATTATTGATAACATGTTCCATTAATTAGGAGAGGTAATAATTATAGAGGGGATTATCAATTGTAACCGTCTACTGGAGATGGTCACAAAAATGAGCGACCGGTTTGTCACCAAAGTGATCGGTTACGTAAATCGAATTTCTTTTTTTCATCGAACCTAATTTTAAGGGGAAATAGTCACCGATTATAAGAAACGAATTTCTGGATATATATATATATATAATCTTATATATATTCTATATATATTAATCTTCCCATTCCTACGTGTCGTCATTAAGTGCAAAAATTGCCTACTTGCAATATATAAGGCGTACAATACATTTGGTTACCTACTTGCCACTTAGTCGGCGTTCAAATTTATAATTTACTGTGTTTTGGGACTTTTCATTATTCTCGGGTATTACCGAGTGGTCCTTCGAGAGCCCATAAGGTTGGGCGCATACTAGTGATGGGAACAATCAAGTGAAAATAATCGAATGATTTACTTAATCTCGATTATCGGAACCAATTGAAAAAACCAAATGAAAAATTAATAATTACTAATTTAAAATTTTGTTAGTAGTTACTCAAACACTGTAATAAGTAAAAAATAATGAATACTAATATTATATTATTATTAACTACTAATATTATACTTGAGTAAATATATAGTAAATACTCTTATCTGTTCTGGAAAGTCCATGAAAAATTTGATTCGGTCATTGTCATTGTCATGGACTATAATTTATATTTGGACTTAATTTATTACACTCGCAGATATTTATTATTATTATTATTAGGTATACTATTTTATAATATTGACGCGGCGTTAATTTACTGTACTGCTATAATATTTACTAGCTAATATAACAATATATTTTTGCACAAATTCGAGTTTAAAATGCGACCAGGAAATAAGCAACGTTCGATAGTGTGGGAATATTTTAAAAAAAATAGTAACAAAAGGACAGTAACTTGCCAAAATAGTAAGAAGGACTTAGTTTGATGGAAATACAACCAATTTAGAAGGTAAATAGTAAATACTACAATATTATATTTAAGGCTATTTTATGCAACACCATGTTTTTTTTTTTTTTGCTACGTCCAAATGGAGTTTATTTAAATAATGTCAGCGATTTATATTATTGTGATGGAAATGGTATTATTTTTATTTTGCATGTTTTTGCATTGAATTTAATGCATATTTTTGCATGTTTTGGTAAATAAAATGCATATTTTTCAATTTTTTATTGCAAACAAATCCTAGCCCTGATTATATTACCTATATTATTTAGTTATACACACTTTCTCAATTCCTAATTCCTACTAAATATTTACCTATGTTAGGTATATTTTTAAAATACTATATTTTATTTTTTTAAAAGAGCACCTAAAACGAAAACATTCAACACTTATTGGTATTCCTGTGTCTACAACAGACGATCCAGATTCTGATTTACAAAATATCGACAGCATTGACAAAGTGTCAAATATTCAATCTTCTTCGACAAGTACAAATATATAAAACCAATCTTCAACTCTTCCTCTAGCTAAACGCTCGCGTCAACTAAAATTGTTCGGTTCAACTAAAAATAATGAACTTACTATTGCGGAAAAGAATGATATTGATAAGTCTTTAATTAAAATGGTGAATTGACTATCAGCCCTTATCAATAGTAGACAATTTGGGATTTTTAGAGTACACGAAAAAATTACAACCACTTTACACTCCCCCAAGTAGAAAATTATTATCTACAAAGTTGCTACCTGATCAATATAACATAATTGTTTCTAAACTGAAATCTATGTTAAACAACGTTAATGACGTGTCTATAACAACGGATATGTGGACATCCGATTCCACAAAGTCTTATATTACTGTTACTTGCCATTTTATTTACAACGATAATTTATACTCGCCAGTTATTGCTACTAAAGAAGTATGTGAAAGTCATACCGGAGAAAATATTGCTTCCTATATATTGCTTATCATATATTTTTAATGAATGGAATATAACTAATAAAATAGTTACAATAGTGTCGGACAGTGAAGCAAACATAAAAAATGCTATTAATGAACACCTAAAAAAATATCATCACCCATGTGTAGCTCATACTTTAAACTTAAGTGTTAATGATGCCATAAATAAAAACACAGAACTTTTCCAGGTATTAAAAACATGTCGAGCTATAGTGGGTCATTTTAAACACAGTAGTACCTACTGCAAATGAGAAATTACGTGAATTTCAAAAACAGATGGGCCTCCCCGAGTTGAAAGTTAAACAGGATGTTAGCACTAGGTGGAATTCATGTTTAATCATGATTGAAAGGCTCATTGAAATAAAAAATCCTATATCTGCTGCAATATCGTCTCTCCGACAAGCTCCAAATTGTCTGACTGCGACAGAATGGGATTTAATAGCAGATTTATTGCTCCAATTTTAAAACCTTTTGAACATATGACGTCAGAGTTGTCTGGAGAAAAATATCCGACATTGTCCTTGGTAATACCACTAATAAGAGGCCTTCAACATACAGTAAAAAATATAAAACCGGATACTCATGCAGGTATATTGCTACAAAATACATTACTAGATGTCTTTGCGAGGCGTTTAGGAACTCTAGAAAAAAATAGTAGCAAAATCAACTTTCTTAGATCCGAGACTTAAAAACACTGCATTTGGATTGACTGATAATGCAGAAAATATTCAAAAGTGGATAATAGAAGAACTTACTTCGAATATTTATATTAATAACGGCGATGAAAACAATATAAGTGAAACACCAACACCTCCAATTTTAACCCGCGAATCCTCAAGTTCTTTATGGGAACATTTCGACAGCAAATTATCCCAAGTTAGGAGTGTTATTCGCCCTGATATTAATGCAACATTATGATTCGTCAATATCTAGAGTTACCTCATTTGCAACGTGGGAAAAAGTGCTTAGATTTTTGGAAGCAACATAAATATAATTTTCCCAAGTTATACATACTGCAATTAAAATATTTATGTATTCCTGCAACTTCAGTTCCAAGTGAGAGAGTATTTTTGAAAGCCGGATTGTTAACCAATAAACGTAGAAATCGGCTATCACCAAAAAATTTAGACTACATTATATTTTTAAATAGTAACTTAATTATGCTGTAATATTTATTTTCAATCAGTTTTAATTATTATTTTAATTTTTTAATTTTGAACAGTTATAACTTTATAAGCTTAACACAACGAAACGTCAATTGTTTTATTTAAAAAAGAATTTCGTTAATTGTTTTTATATAGGTAATAGTTTATATTAATAAGACGTGTAATATGTTATTTTATAAAAAAGATAACTAGGTACGAATTTTTATTAATAAGTAGATTATTGATTGATTATTATTATTAGTTCATAATACCTCGATTATCTACATCGAGTGAATATATCAGTTATAAATAATAGTTATAACTTATAATAGTAAATAGTAATACATTTCATTCTACCTATATGATATATCGATTATTTTAATCGAGTGAATAACTCGATTATGATGACATCTCGATTACTAATTTCTTGATTATCGTAATCAATCGATTATTCCCATCACTAGATCATACAATAATAATTATAAAAACTATGATACATTTGTATATAGTAAAATCAAATAATTACATAATAGGAAAACGATAATATAGTAGTAACATGATTGCAACTCCTCTTTAAGCATAGCATGACGTGTTGGGGGTATGATGTTTGAGTTCTAAACAGTAATACATTAGAAAAGAGAAAAAAATATGCACACAAGAAATTAGGGAATAAGTTAAAAATTCAAAAACTAATTACTTAAATTTAATTTTAAGCACACAAATATTATTATTTTGTTTGTAAATGGTACTACAATCATGACAAAATATATAGGTATATCAGCAACTTTGTGATATGCATATCCATGGGAAGTACCCCCAATTTTTACCATGTGTTACGTTCTCCATCTCTGATTGGTTGTATATATCATACCATACCATTCGGAGAACCTAACACACAGGAAAATATGGGGATGCGCAGACTAGATTAAAATTCGTATTGTTGCTGACATACCTATATATTTTGTCATGGTTCAATCCAACCACTTAAATATTGACTGCCTCCTTCAAAATGCCAACAAATATCAAACTGTGGATCTCTCAAACATTGAATGCAATATTAATCACATCTTTCCCATTGAAAAGGAAGAAGATTTATACACATTTGTAAACAAAATAAAACAAGAAAATGGTTTCAGAGAATCCTTGGTAAATATACCATGTATATAAACATCTTTCAAAAACTATATTTTGTATAATAACATAATTTTTTTCTTAGTAATAAAAAATAATAAAAATAATAATATAGATTAAAATTCGTATTGTTGCTGACATACCTATATATTTTGTAATGACTACAATAATATTGGCCCTGGCTACATTATTTTTATTATCTTGACATTTTACATTAATATGTAACTATAATTCACATTAAAATACCAATTACTAAAATAAATTAATATATATTTTATGTATTATAGTTGATAAAGCCATTCTAATATTACAAATTTTTAATGGGGCTACACTAGAAGTTAGCTCAGAAAAATTGTATCTATATCAAAAATGATAGTTCTAGTTAGTTCCATGACAGAAACTGTAGATACTTATGTTAACGATACATCTTTGCCTCGTGCAGTTCATCAAATGGAAGTTTCACTGAAAAGTGAACTACAAAAGCGGTTTAAAGACATTGAAGAGACTGAGATTGTGGCACAAGCATCAATCTTGGACCCTCGATTTAAAAAATATGATTTCACCGATGAAGTAAAATACGCCTATACAAATTTAAGAACACGAATAGGAACATTCGATTACCGTCAACACCATCTAACAACCTCGAACAAACACCAACGACTTCAACATCACAACCTTCAGTATTTCTGTTATGGAAAATTTATGAAGATAAAGTTGAACAATTCAAATCAACAGTGTTATCAACTGCAGCAGGAATAATAGAGTTAGGTAAATACCTCAGAGAAACATTAATTTACCGTAAAGATGTTCCGTTATAATGGTGGTGTGAACGATAGCATATTTATCCTCATCTGTATGAATTTGTTATAAAGCGCCTCTGTGTGACAGTAACTAGTGTTCCTTGCGAAAGAATATTTTCTGAAGCTGGACAAATTATTACCTAAAAAAGAAATCGCTTGAACACAAAAAAAGTTTCACAGTTAATATTTTTACACAATAATCTTTCTTCTTAAACCTTTTATTGTAAAAAAAAGTTATATTATCAAACTAAAAAGTGGTTCATTAATATTATTATCAAAACTGTATTCAAGTTGAAAAAAGCAATTATTTATAGTTATTATTTTTATTTCTGTAATAGGTAACTTGTTGCCGTCGTAGCATAATACAATACATATTATAATAATATAAAATACTAGCGATCACGGAGTACAGCCGATCGACACAAACACACACAAAACTCGCGCGCACCAGCCGTTATTTTTATATTTATTTTTGGGAATAAATGCAGTTTAGTACCCACGCGATTTTTTCGATTTTTTCCCCCCCAAAAATATGTGTTTTAAAGCACTGAACACAAAATTCTTGTTCCAAAATTCTCACAAATCATTATTTTGGAAGTTATACCAAAAAAACTATAAAACATTATTTTTTTCAAAAATACGTGATATCTACGAAAAAAACATCAAAAAACTACTTTTTGATTTTTTTTTAGTTGTATATTTTTTAAGATGGATGGAAATATGCATAAAGATTTTAATTATCGTACTTTTGTCAATATTATACATTACAAATCTTCGTCACTTCCATCCGTTTCAGAAGACTCTTCACCATCACTTAAAAATAATAAATTGTTTTCTTGTATCGCTTTTGGGTCATACAGCTCATCAGCAAGTTTAAAAAATTCCGTCAGAGGTTCAATACTTAGTATACGACACCTTTTAAGAAACATAAACTTGGTTAAATATCCACCATAAAATCGTGTTTTTTGCGACAATATTGGGAAAGCGAAGCCTTGGCGACTGGCGTGACGCCACATTCCCTCAACATTATTTGTGTGAGCTCCTGTTTCTGGGTTTTTGAATTGAATAGAATGATTCACCGTTAAGTGAAAAAATCCTTCATCTTCCAAACATTGATAACTCTAATAAAACAAATTAACACAATATTACAACTCGATATCATAATGTATATGCCTCGACAGTGACTGCGCGTGTATCGGCACTCGTCGCTACGCTCCTCGGCGCCGTCGCTTCGCTTTGCACAAATCAAAAATATCCCTCGATTTGTTATGCAAAACCACTTCATGTAGGTCACAGGGTAAAAACTAAATTTATTAAGGTATTTATAACTTTACCTTCCAACAAACGCTGATAATTGTAGTCCCTGGCAAGATCCAATCATTGATTGCTGTTAAAAGAGTATCTTTATCTCGCTTTTCTACAAGTATTAAAAAACAAGCTCCAGTTTCTCGCTGAACACCACCAAAAATCCATTACCCATTTACACAATGCCCGCGGTTATATTTTCTTCGACCAAATTGGGACTCGTCAATTTTGACAACTTGACCGACTCCACCTATCACATTAATTAATGTACAAAAAGTGTTTTAACTTTTAATTCTATAAGATAGTTAATTTTAAACTTACCTATCTTATTATGATTTGTAATCATAGCCTCAAAGACGACTTCTCTATGAAAAGATGACCAGTCTACAGCCGTATGTTAAGCAATTTTTATTTGTTTTACGATAAATGACAATAACACATTTTCTAACCACAAATATGCAAACGATACTACTTGGTATAACGACAAATGCGATTTATGAAAAAATGTATCTACGCGAATTGATCGATAATAGTCGCATTTTTTTTTTTGTTTATTTATAGGTGCCCCACATCTCCAACTAAATCCGTCTAAAGAACGCACATGGGGGTATAATTTTAAATAATTACCATTATTACATTTTAACACACCTTCACGGGCCAACAAATTCCACGATTGCAATTTTTCTATTACACTTAATGAGACGGGGCCATCGGTTTTATGTTCAAATATATCATACAACTCAATAAAATTAACAAATAACATTTTAAAATATGTTGTAACTGTAACAAAAACTGTAGTGATCTGGAGTACGCATGTACTCACTAACATAGTAATCGTCAAACAGTAATGTTTAATACCAAAATAAAACATTATCAGTTCTATTACCTTTTGAAAGTCGTTAATTATAATAATCTTAATAATAACAAAATAAAATAACATAATTAATAATAGGCAACAATCCAATACAAAAACGTATGAAAGCAAAGTATACAGCGTTTGGCGAATGCATAAAATCGTAACCTTTGGTAAGATATAACTTCCAAAATAATGATTTACAAGAATTTTGGAATAAGACTTTTGTGTTCAGTGTTTTAAAACACATAATTTGGGGGGAAAAAATCGAAAAAATCGCGTGGGAACTAAACTGCATTTTTTATACCTATTTTTGTTTTAATTATATTTGTGTATTGTGAATTATATAATATGCAAATTAGGTGTCGGTGCGTTATCTGCTGCCACCGGCTCGCGTAGCTTAACACAGCCGCCGTCGCAATTTTAATCTGTCTCCGTCCGTCATGTGAGATAGTCCGTTGTAAATAATATTATCCACCATATCCATTATAATAATATATCATATTTTTTTATTTCGTATGCATGAAAATGGTCATCAAATCCGACAGTTAAATAAAGTGCATATACTAAATATGGAGTCCTTGAGTTATTAATAAGAATATTCATAATTTTTCCAAATATACAACCATTTAAATTGATATCTACAATTACTAACATACCTGGTTTATAAGTAACACCTTTATATTCTATTGAAGACACTAAAACTGTGTCTAGTTTAAACTCTGTAGGTAACGAATCAAACACACACTGTGAGAATTCTATAGAAGTATTTATTTTAACACATGAACCTACTTTTAAATCAGGCTGTAACCCTCTTTGAGTTAATAACCTGTCGACCATTTGTAATTGAAGCTTGTGAGATAGAGTATGTCCTAAATTTATACGACATGGTATTGAATTTGAATATGCTTTTAAAACTTTATGTTTAGCTTCAAATCTTAAAGAAGACGTAAGATTGATTGGACCGTTTTGAAGAAGAAGGCGACCATAATGAGTTAGGATGTGGAATTTAGGTTTCAATAAGCTATTAGAAAATTTTAAATATAAACGATTATGTTCGGAAATTAAATTATCTAGTAAGGTTGCACATTCTGGCTGTAGAACCCTAGCACAACAAATATCAATAATTTTTCGAAGATATAAATAAAGTTTCCAAATTTCTGTTTCTAGTGGAATCAACTCCCCAACAATGAGTCCAAAATATCTT
Organism: Aphis craccivora; assembly: GCA_009835225.1. NCBI lineage: Eukaryota > Metazoa > Arthropoda > Insecta > Hemiptera > Aphididae > Aphis > Aphis craccivora. Next base: position 9,094 of record VUJU01005525.1, read on the forward strand.
ACAAGACACAACATTTCTGATGCAGACATAATAATAGAATTATTTTTTAAGTGGTTTTGACTAATTGGAGGTGGAGTGTCTTTACTCTCAGTCATTCCATATTCAAATAATAATATCCTTTGGTTTAAATCTTCTAGTGAAAAATATTCATGGTTTATTAAGCAATTAATAATAACAGCCATGTCATACCTTGCCACACCTTCTGACACGTCATGCATAAAATCACATACACTATTCACTGTTACATGATAGTTTGGAATTTTATTGAAAGCACAACATTCATTTATACCAGTTTCAGAAACATTAGCTGTCGTGATATCTGATTCATAATTATTTTTATTTCTTATTGATTCAACTGACTCTTTTAACATTGTTTGAAGATCATGTTTATGTGAACGGCATATACGGCAATAATAATTTGCAGAAAAACTTTGTACAAAGCCTAACATTGAATTCAGTCCTAAATTATCACCTAAGATGAGACCAAGAACAAAATATATTTTTATGCTAATAGAATTGACTACTATTGTAGTACCATTTTCTTGTAAATCAATAAGAACATTTATAAGGGCAGAAAACATGGTTTTATTGTCAAATTCGTGTGCTCCTCTATCAGATGAATGAAATAAATATGCAGGAAAAATATTTTCCAGAGATGACAAATATTCAGGGGGCAGAGCAGGTATGGTATAGTATACACATCCTATTTTATGTACACCAGAATGAGAACCGAGAGGATTACCCATTTCAGCATCATCATAATATAAATAAATAGGGAAAACAATTTTGTCTGGGAAATTTGTCATTATATTTTTCCATGTAGACCCATTTAAAAATGATGACAAATTTGAATTGTTCGAAGATGAAACGGTGTATTGATAAGCCACGTCAAACACACCAGGCAATTCAAAAAAATGTTTAAGGTTCTCCTTTATAGAAAATAAATGCCCTTGGACCGGTACCATAACCTGTCGCTCGACACCAGACACAATTTTCGTCTCTTTTGTAAAACCTAATACAATGGTTTTAGGTTTAAAGAATACATTATTTGATTCAAAATATTTAATTCGTTGATACTCAGTTTTAAGTTTAGAAAAAGGATTTTCTAAAATATTGAACATATTTTGAATTTCAATAAGTCGAGAGTTATCACAATTTGTCAAATAAGGTTCAATTTTAGATTTTAAGTGTGAAATTATTCCAGATGAAAATAATTCAGTTGTCCTTTCTACTATCTCTTGCATTAAAGAAGATGTCACATTAGGTTTAGTATTCAAACTAGTTATAAACTTTAAAGCACTACTCCTGACCATATTTTCAAAATAATCATTTAAACCAAATTCCTCTGTAATCTCTACTGCTTTAGATACTTGGGATTCTTTCAAATTCAATACTACCGGTGAAATTGTGTTTAAATTTTTATTAGGGATATTAATATTGTTTAACAATCTAGGGTTTATATTTGGTACAAAATGTACCCTATTTAGGTGTTGTCTAAATTGTTTTGATCCTTGAAAGTGACTGACACACTCTAATTGTTTACAGTGAAATACAGATTGGGTGCCTAAATTATGGTAATGTCTTAAATGTAAAATAAGTTGATCAATAGTGGCAAATGATGAAGAACATACAAAGCAAATATACATTTTAAAAATGTTTAACACTTTACTTTCAAATAACAAATGAATTTTGGTCTTTAAACCTTATAAAATATAAATAACAAATTATTAAATGTTTCAATCAATCAAGTTATTACTTTAGTTATATTAAGTCACTACCTTTTTAAAAATCAGAATTATTAAATACAAAAAATAAAAAAATAAAATAATTAAAACTGTCCAGATATCGTTTTTGTAATTGATGTAGACTTGTCATGTGGTGTATGCAGTTTAAATAGTAATTGTTGAACAATTAACCATGAATCATAACACTCTTTTGGATAGTTGCAGTTGAATACAAAAAACGTTTTAAAGCACACCTCTAGGGCAATTAAGGGATCCTCGAAGCACCAAAATCTCTGATTCACTCGAACATAGCAAGATGATATCGACTGCAAATCTTGGCCAACAAATGCAATAAATGGTTGTATTGTAGCTCCGTGATGCAAGTATTTTAATTCTTTTTGGCAGAAGTCTTCATGAAACTTAATCATATTCTGAAAAATTGGAACAATAACATATTTTAAAAAATTTAAAAAGTACACTTACAATACATTTTATATGCCAGAAGAATAATTTTTGAAGTATTATAGTTTTACTTTAACTAATGTAAAATTATACAGTACAATTAAATATTAAAGAATAAATATCAGGATTAATTAATAAGCATATTACAAAAGTTAAAAAAGAATATAGGTATTAGATAGGTGGGTAAGAAACTTTTACTTACAGATGTAGGTTAGGCATGGCATTACAACAATAGGTAATAAATTATATTAACATTTTAAATATTATCTTACTGGAACATGTATGGCAAATGCTGAAGCCGATTCTATCAACGATGGCTTCCAAAATTTGGTTGTGACATTATCATTATTATTTTTAATTTGTGTTTTTGTAGGAATTAGATACGGTATTAATAATAAACTTATCACATTGGAGGATCTTAAATCTGAAAAAAATGTTACTAGTTATTATACTTTTAATGTTTTATAAAATATGTAAACAGGTATTTCATGAAATAAAATATTCATTGGTATATTTTACTCATTTTAAAATTAAAACCATTTGGCTCACCTCCGTTCAAGTATGTAGAATCTAACTGCGTTAAAAGTGTTAGGGCATATTTATCTTTTATTGATGATCTTCTTATAATAAACAAATGTTTAAAAAATTGTTCCCATGAATTTATGAACGTGTTCCTATCATCAGTAAGTGCATGAGTTGCAGGGTTTCCAATTTTGAAGTCTTCGAGAACCTAATGAAATGATTAAATTACATTTGTACTTATCATATTTGAATTAACAAATTTAAATAATAAAAGTACATACTAGCTCATAACCCTTAGCACTCTGGAATATTGGCCATTTCAAGAAAATATCTGATATAGATTGATCTTTTGATTCAAAAATATCATATTTTCTTACATCATAAGTAATAAGCCATTTTTCTTTTATGGTACTCAGATTAGAAAAATTGAGTCCATCAGTCTGGAGCCAGTCTGTTGCAGATTTAATTTCTTCTATAATAATTAAAGGGAATAAAAGAGTTTTGAATTTATTATATTATCATTTTGAATAATATCTTTAGAATTATTAAATTTACCTGACAAAATTAGAAGTGAGGAGGTTGTTGCTTGATTTGCAAGTGTTTTTTTTCTTTCACAAGAAATCGCCCCAGCTGATCTTAATTTGCGTGCTACATTTTTCCAACGCTCTATTAATTTGCCTTTTGCATGAGCTTGATGTTGGCCTTCGGTTTTTGAAGGTATAAAATATACACTCTATAAATAATAACACATTTTATTTTATATAAATCAATACATATTATATTATATTAAAGTAATTAAATTCATTAAGTATATATTATTTATTTACTTTTTGCTCTTTTGGAAATACTTGTACGATTAACTCAGATATCTTCCTAAAGAAAAAATCAGTACCTCTGTAATGAAATTTGAAATAATGAATAAGTATTTAGTACCTATATTATACATATTATACATATTGTACAGTTTAATAATATTCAGTGCTGACAGTAGTAAATACATACAAGTATGAAGTAAGTTGAAAAGGGGATAACATATTCATAACAAGTAACATTTAGCAGTGACTATATTTGAATATTATAACTATTACAGGGACTATAATGATGTAGTAACGATGATCAATAAAAATAAAAAAGACGAGAGATAAGAAATAAGAATTTAAGTATTCAATAGGTAGGTAACAAAAAAAGTGAAACTAAACATACTTGCTTTGATCCTGCAATAGATGATTAATTAGTAATTGTGTCATTAAGTTTTGAGCATCATCGGAGAGGTATCCATTATTGGTTTTACTATCAGCTAGTATACACCGACCATCATTGGTTGTATGCAATAGATTTAATATAGTCTATAACAATGTATTTCATTAATTTTAAAACAAATAGATACCTACCTACAAATAATTTCAGGTATATATTTTTATTATATTATAATATGTTATTATTTTACTTCAATTGTCCATTCCATTGGTTTATAAGAACCAAATTTTGTATGAGGAAGTGAGTATGGAGTAGAAGTGTTGTTGAATTCTTTTGAAGAATTATTTTTAACCACATGAGTGCCATGAGTGCTATATGAAATGTCTTCGAGATTTAAACTCTGATCTACACCCTCATTAACTGGATAAGAATTACTAGGCGTGTGATATCCCTAATAAAAAAATACATAGGTAGTTAGGTACTATTTCAC
>VUJU01005526.1:0-13483 GCA_009835225.1 Aphis craccivora
ACTAGAAAAAAAGATGCATTTGCATCAAAATCCCAGCCCTAGTAATAAGATTTTAAGTTTATGGTAATCATAATATTTGTATTTTGCATGCTTTAACAATAATAATAATTTAAAAAATAATAATTTGAGCATGGCAATTTAAAATAATATAATTTAAGTACAAGCGCAATTGGTATATTGACCGTAAAATATAAAGAGCGCAATTGGTATATTGACCGTAAAATATAAAGAGCGCAATTGGTACACTGACCCTAAAATATAAGAGGCGCAATTGGTACACTGACCCTAGTATAAAAATTTTGTTTTAGGCGCAATTGGTCCATGCCCGATCATAGAACTATGTACCCATAGATACGTCAATAATAGTATCGATGTGTCTCATATGTACACACGTTGAACATAATTAACATATTGGTCTAATAGACTGTAACAATTAACAACTGTATTTGGTCAGTGATTTCCTATAAGCAAATTGTAATGTTTAATATGGCGGATATTAAACAACAAAAAAACAATAAACTCGACCATGTTATATATGTACCATTTCACTTTTATTTTAACTAGGAGAATAATTAAAAGATTTTATAATAAAACATAACTACTAAGAAGCTTAATTTTAATTTAAAAAATAGTATCACGAGTAGTTCGGTGTGTAAAGAATAATCTTAATAAAATTTAGATAATTTAAAAAAAATTTTAGGTATATTGTTTTCTCTAATATTATTCTATTTAATCATATACATGGTATTATGACTTTCGCACGTCTTATGAATATCGGCCAAGGTTTAAAACTATAACATGTGTATTATTTTTACTAAGTTCATCTACTCACCACAAAACCATCGTCGACAAAATTTTTTATATAGGTAACTATTAATAATACATAGATCTATATGTTAAAATAAATCAGAAAAAAAGAAATACAAAAAAAGCGGGTAAGTGGGTACTGCTCTGCTGTACATTAAGTTCCGTGTGGATCACTATTATATATCATAGGAGTGTTAAATTCGAATCCAATGATAGTAATCATTATATAAGAAAAACGATTCTGAACGAAGATGATTTGTCAGCCTAGGATATCATTTCGAATGGTTGGTGAAAAAGGTGGTTTGTATTTTAATGGCCTGAATACACCAGAATTTAAGTTCTTTTATAATTATTATAAGCTAAACTTATGGAAAATCTTGTATTAAATTTTCAACTCTTAGCTACTTATACAAAAAATTTTATGAATTATAGCTTCAAAATAATTTGCAAATATTCATTGGTTTTGACGAATTTTTGTCAATATTTGAACTTCAAATGCTAATAAAAAAAATTGTGCCAATGTATTCTTATAATGTTTTAATCACTATAAGAATAACTTATGAGGAACTTTGTATTAAATTTTCAAGTTTTTTTGGTCATCCGACATTTTTTTATCGATACTTCAAAAAAAAAAAAATTCTCATAAAAATCAAAAATTTCAGTGGTCTATAACTAACTCAAAAAAAGTCAAAATGTTTTGATATTTTGACTGTATATAGATAACACTAACATAAATATTTAATGAAAAGTATTTACAGTGATTAATTTTTGAATTACAACCATTTAAAAAAATCGATTTGATCTAAAACTGGTTTTGCGTAAAAATTCCCGTTTTTCCGTCACTTTTTTTTTGTTTTTCTCGAATTTTTTGAAAACTGTTAGAAAATGTTTACTTTTGACCTGTATAGTGCACCAAGGATATTCACTTTTCCATCGGAAACCACCAGGTTAACCACACAAAAAAAACACACATCATTGTAAAATCAATACATTCATCACTTCGTTCAGAATCTTAAAGTAACATTTTTAATAGCGATTAATAATAATATTACAATAATTATGACAAGTACCTATATAATATAATTATGTGGCTATATTTTTAAAATTTTAAAAACATTACATGGAATTATTTATTGAAAAACATTCACAAAATCATTTAATACATTTCAATTTTAAATCAATATATTTCAACCTTTATCCGTTTCCTTATATGTGATACTAAGTAGATATGTTGAATAAAAATTTAAAGTTTTCAAACTACAACCCTCACTAATTTGAAATAGTTGCGTTTACTGAAGCAAAATATAATTTTACTGAAATCGTTGATTCTCGAAATAAATATTGAATATTTAACAATAATTAATTTATTATTTCTACAAACATTTAAAAGTTAATAAAGGAGTTCTTAAAAGGTTTTTCGAAATTCTTACTATTCATATAACTCTAAACTTTGAATTCTTATAAATACGGTTCAATATTATTAAACGTAAATAAATGAAAATAATACTGCCTCCGTAAATTAAATTAACAAGACTGGTTTCCGTGAATAAAAACTGTTTTACATGGAAAAAACTATTGTGATGGAAAACAGTAACTAAGCAAACTCTTTTGTCGTGATCAAGTAAAATAGAAATAAAAAACAATTATTTTTAGTGGAAAAAAAATGTTCCTCTACGGTGTATATTATGAGCTACTAGATAACCGTGATTGTAAGCAACATAGTACTACTACAAAATAATATACAACAATACGAGGATTTATATTAAATAAACACAGATCGAAGAAAATTCAAACAATAGACAGCCGGTCGGCATGGTCTATCGATGTCTCGTCAAAAACTTACTCCCCGTACTTGACCACTGTAATAATAACATTCTACATTATTAACGTACATGTTCTATACATAATTACGTCACGTTCATTCCGATTAGTCACGCACACGCCATGGGTGACTATCCGGACCTACAGGGCTTTCCGTCTCTCTCTCGTCTCATTCGACCCCGAAATATTTAATAATTTTAGCAGCATCGACAGATCCCGTGTGTAGGTACTATATATATTTAACTATACTATACATAATAACGACGCACTATACTCGGCGAAATTTTTTCGCCATATAGCTGATGCTGCCACAATACGCGTCCCGCAAACAATGCGACTGATGATAGACAGTGCACAGCACACACAGCAATATGGTCCGACAAGACATGTCCACCTCGACGTCCAAGGTTCCCTCGCGAGACTAATCGTTCGGTCACAAATCGACGGGCGAATAAAAAATGATTATCTTAATGACACGGTGGTGATGTTTCGGTAGCACATCATCATTGCACACACCACACACGTCGTTTTCAGTTAATACGATAATAACCCAATCATTGTAATTCATTTAACTTTTATACTGATTATTTTACTTTAGATCCGTGGTACTAATATATATAATTACCATATTATACGTACATATTCTATCACATTTTCCTGTTTAAATCCATACACCCCCATTAACCTCACAGTGAATAAACATATTTTACCTACCGTGTAAATCTAAAAAATCGAATAATTGTGCCTATTATAACCTATTCGTATAAAAGAAAAATTACAGAACGAATGAAACTCGGTAGTTTTTATCTTTATCGAGGATACTTTGTTCTAATAAATTAATAAATACATATATGTATATATATAACATATACCAATCCCTAACGCTAACAAGGACGTATCATCAAAAAATTCACGAATTACACTAATTATTTCACGAATATTTTTTAGCAAGAATGATTTGAATTTTGAGAGCATAAAAACGATTTAATTGCTACTCAAAAGTAAACGTTGGTAGTTTGGTACATCATCTTTATAAAATATATTTATCGATTAAACATTGGTATATACCTATTATAATACTTTATGAGTTGACTATTGAGTGACAAATTACTAGAAAATGTCCACGTATATTTCAAGATTGTTTTAATAGAAAAAAAAATGTTCCTATATAGTATATACATTATACTCGTATTTTTATTCGTCTAATAGGTACATCTGGTACATGCGTCTCAAACCAAATTTTAATTTTTTAAAAAAACTCAACTATGATAATCATATGATAATAGATTTCAGGTGTCTACTAAGAAAATAGTCAAATAATTTTTGAAAATAATTATGAGAAAACTAAAAAATATTAGTGTCCATCATTTTAACTGTTGAATTACGTTAACAAATAATATAAAATAAAATAAATGATATGCTTATCTTACAAATCCATATTATCAATCAAATCTAAAAACACGTACCTAAGTACCTAATTCATTGACTGCATAGTAATTCTACGAACAAGGTATGTTTTTAATCTCTTCGTGATTTAAATAAGCCCAAATCTACATCATATAATATTATACCTGATCTAACCTAATACACAGTGACCTACGAGTATTTAGATAAGTCAACAAGTAATTACTGGAATTTATTTCAATTCGCGTGGTTTAATTCGAACAGTATACATATACTAAATTAATATATTATACATATATATATATATATATATATATATATATATTAAATCTATTTTCTTGAGATTTATTTGATTGATAAGATATTCCACATATTATCACAGTACCCAAACGTCCGTTGAAACCGAAAAGTATCAAATATATATATTTATATACAATATAATTTTAGGTATATGTTTAATGTTTATTAAGATCATGTTCACCGCTCATTAGTATATACCATTAACATATAGTGTTACAGAGATTTTTCAATCAGTTGTCGTGATGCAGCCTGCAATCCATAAGACGGCACACCATGTGTTTAATAAATGAGGTATGTTATCTACGCATAGCCAACGGGCAATGATACATTGATACGTGTTGGATAGAAAAATTATAAAACCTGTTCCACCGATTTAAAATATTCAAAGAATAAGTGTCATCGTATATAATATTATTCATACCTAGGTAGAATCATGATATTACACTATCAATGTGAATGTATTTATATATACTGAATTTAACTGCAGTCAATCGCATAATACTCGTATAGGTTATTCATTAATGTACCAGCGAGTTTCACCGAATCCAAATACTTTTCTTTCTTTTCTAGTTCATCACCATTTCACCAATATCGACAATATTGGTATTATAAATAATTTATTAATCGTAAGTCCCTGAATAAATAGATATTATGTTATGTAGAGTACGATAATATGTCATGTTTAACTGTTAAACACCATACAGCTATGAATAACTGTCCATAAACAGTCCAATAATTTTCAAAAGTGTCAACGTGAACAGCTTGCTTATAATAATATTATAATTCCTTGAATAATATGTGATTATTTATCTTTACTTTCATATTTTATAAAAATGAAATAATTCACCTACAATACGGTAGGTCAACACTAAGCAGTCAACTATTAGTACTTAAAAACTAGTCTTTTTGAAATTCATTATGCGTGGTGTTTAGAGAATATATTAATACAACACATACTCATATATATACATAGTTTACACATTTATATTATCAGTATACACTATTATTTAATAAAACGACTGAGTTTGTTAAAAAGAGAAGAAACTATCGAAAAACCATAGACTGAATATTGAAATACGAATGTTTATAGCACATATAGATTTATAATGTATATTTATTTTCAAAAGTCTAAGACCCACCAAGAGGTATAGTTTTCAATCAAACTAATGGAATTGGATAGGTACACATGGCTTACATGTTGATTAACGTAGTACAAATTTAATTTTTATAATATCGTCAGACTTATCGAGTGATAATTCTAATGAGATGTATGAGATGTAGTGAATCCATTATATTATAACACAATTTATTGCATTCATTGTATTATATTCATTTGAACTGACTATATTACTTTCAAAGTCAATACATCAAATATATTTGAAAAAAAAATATTTATATAGTTGTACATTTACAATTTTATAACATTTCACAAAAAAATCCAATATTTTACCTACTAATATTACATTATTATTCCCGATTTTTGCGGAGTACTATCCTTGTCATTTTACTCCGCTCATCTAATCTTTAAAAGTTAATAAATAATAACTATTTATTCAATATGTATGTTGATATCTTACATCAATATTCTAAAAATATATTTTACTTCTTATTGTCAAATTGATAATATTATATATTATTATGTTATTAATAACAAACCACCATAAAAAAAGTAGAAAAAATTTATTTTTTGTAAAAATAAGTGTTGTATGCTTACAACTATTAAAAACATTTTTTTTTCAAATATTTAAATTCACTTGCCTATAAAATTATTTTAAATGGATTACACCATATACCTACACTTATAAGAAAATATTGAACTAGAAAACCTCTCGTATACCTACTAACAACTCTATATAGTTACTAGTATATTACATAAAATATTAATATATGTCTGCAAACCTATATAATTATATTAAAATTTCAATCTAATTGATTTAAGTGAATGTATACGGAAATTAAGGACATTTGATATTTGATTTTAATTTACTTATATAATATTGTTAATAGTTAATACTTAAAGTATTGAATACCACGAAACGTATGTCGTTACAATTTTCTATTTGAATAATGCCTTGAAATATTTATCTATATTAACTAATGAGTTACTCGTGTAATTTCATTCCAATAAAACACTTTCCTTGAAGAACCACAGTTTGTAAAATCAATGACTTTTTCTAAAAAAAAATTATGTATATAATATATTTATACAAAATCAATACCAAACATTTAACGACGAAGTATTAAATAGATCAAAATTTAATTGCCTATAAGAGCTATACCACAATTGGATTTTAAAACCTGTTAGTGCATTTTAAATAAACAAGCAATCAATGTATAATAATGAATAATGATTAATGAATCACATTTTTAAGTGCTGATTGAATTCGTTTTTTTTTTAATAAAATAATCATACTTTTGTAGCTTTATAACCTATATATACCTATATAAATTTACTATACATTGGCCTTAAAATTATACGCTATATTATTATTATATTTGGCGTCCTTCAAAATTTTGAATATCATAATAAACGACACAATTATAATATTACCTATAATAATAGTATAACATGTTATATTTCTATTAATTGTATAACCCATACAAAAATGAAAACTGTTATAACATTAAAAGCTAATTATTTGTAATAATTGTCATTTTAAGTTTATTAATCTGAATATTTATTTTTACAATACAATTAACCATTTTGTTATTTAATATAGGTATATATATATCTATATTTATTTTCAGGCCTCAAAATATCCGAACAAATACGTACCTACAAATAAAATATCGTTTTAGCTTTTCGTTTACCAAATCGGTAATATTTATCCACTATGTACCTATGGAGTCATTAATATCATATCAATGACCTAATCTAACAATAGTACCTATCTTAGATATATCGATATACCTACTAAATATTTTAATAACGCTTATATAGGCTTACGAAATTTTCGTCTATTGTATGCTGCATGTAGAGTTGACAAAACTATTCATCAAACGTCGACCCACCCGTTTATTGATCTATAAATGACAATAATACTAAATAGTCATTGAACTATAGTCACGAAGTTATCGATCGATAACAAATCTCAATATCTCGTTGCGTCCCACAGACTGCGCGGAGTCTGCGGGAGACTTTAACGCGTCACTTACTCGACCGACTGTGGCAGACAACGCTTGTTCGTTTGCATCATCATATAACATTAAGTATTAATGTATTAAACTGTATATACGATTTAACATTTAACAAATTATTACATCCCGTTAAACACATGCGGTATTTATGAAAACTATGAAAAAATGTAATACACTTATAATTTATTAATTACATACCTATATTATATTATTATATAACTATAAATGACTTCATATAATATATAACTCGAATTTATTATTTATATAAGCTATACAATCAACAAGCGTTACTTATAAGTTATATTTCTTTTTGGATATCGCGTGTAGCGTAGGTAATTACTACTACTTTAGAGGTATAGTATTGTACATAAATATTGTCAAGCGTACGGTCAACCCGAATATGGGTTATTGTACGAAACAAACCAAAAACAGTCTTAGAAACCGACGGGCGGTGCGATAGCTAGTGAAAATTTCGTCGATATCGACTTTATTATTATAGTCAGTGTTTGCAAAACTAACCTGCGCGTGGGTGAAGTGTCACGTAGTATTTGAGTTGCGCTGCACTATAAGCGCGTATTATCCTCGCGGGTGAATCGTCAAGGGTAGTCGATCAACTTTCAACTTGTTGATGGAATACAAAAAAAAAAAACGGCACACTCTTTATGTAAGGATAAAAACTGAATGAAAAAAAAATAGCAATAAATGAATAACTGTTTGATCAATCGCGTCCGCGTCGAACCATCGTATACGCGCGCGCGCGGGATACGTTCTGCCGACGTGATAGTGTACGGACGAATGCGTGGCGACGGCGGCTAGTGGTCGACCGTGTGCAACCGGAATATACGAACTCTCGGGCCGGACAGAGGCGACGGCGGCGACGGCGGCAATGGCCTTCGACGACGACGACGACGAGGAATAATAATAATAACACGGCGGCGACCGGCGATGGAGTGAAAGAAACCCAAGCGCGCGCACGCATACACAAAACTCGTATATAAAACAAAATTATATATAGGTACACACTTCACATTTTAATAAGAATACTATACTACGATATAGTATTTTATTATATAGAACTGCAGAGCCTGCATGTAGGTAATAAGTTCTATCGTCGTCCTATCTCATGCGCACCCGATGTATAATACTGCAGTAGTGGTGGGGATGTGGATATTGTTATTATTAACGTAGTAGTATTTTAATGCGCGTAAAACCTAAACCATAGTAGTGTTTACAAGCGCGTGTCCCTAACCCCGCTGGTTGCTACGGTACGGTTCCCACAGGCGAGTCTTCACCTCCTTCCATAAACCGCAGCTATATAGTAATCGTATTATATAGTCGCGTTCACGCGTACGTGTGTATACAAAACGAAACACTGTAAACAAAATGTATACACCATATTATAATACCAGCGATGGAACTTCGATAAGCCGAAGTTTATTAGTAACGGAATTTTCTTCGTCTTATCAGAATTTTGACTAGCACAGGTCGCTTAAAATTTAAAAATGTATTTATTTATTAGATGTTACACATAATTTAACTTTCATAACAGTTCTACAATGCCTGTACGGGTTGCACGTAATATTCGCTTATGAGTTATAATAGCATTAATAATTTACGGTTTAATAATATTATAATAATTAATAAAACAACGTATTATACGATATTTTTGACAAACTTGGTGTTCAACATAACGTACTATACCTACTATTATAGTGCCAACTAGGGGCGTAGGTATAAATTTCCAATGGGAGGGGTTTAAAGTAAGAATCGTGAGATAGTTAGGAAAATTTATATTTTTGGTTAATTTTATCTAGTGTAAATTTAGTTTACAATGGGGGGTTTGAACCCTTCAAACCCCCCCTTACCTACGCCCTTGGTGCCAACGTATTATAAATAAATAAGTTATAAAATACCATTAGATGATTAGAAATATAAGAGGCCGACAGTCTCCACTCAGAATCGTTTTTCGCGTGTACAATGATTTATCATTAAATTCAAATTTAATTTATCCATTACAGTAACCTATTCAATATCGAGGTACATGTCGACGACTGCTACTATACAAATGAGCAACTTTGCTGGGATTTTTTTTTTATTTATTGACCATATTATTATATACACTGTATCTGTCTGACTCACGATTTCGTACCATGTTATCTAAAATCTGTCATCGACCGATATAAGTGCATTGCGTGGACCACGGAGGGCGTGTATAAAACGAAACAATATTATACTTAATAGTATCAATTATGATATAATATGCATTTATATATAGGTAAGTAAATACTAAATAGGTACTGTTATATTATTATGTGCACAGTGCACACAGCCGTATTGACTGGGTAATCTACTTTTCCGCCAAAATCGACCTTTCCGTTTACCGCCAGTACAAAAATATATATTTCCTTTTACCACCACCACAAATTTCAGTTTCTATATTTTGGTAACCCCTTGGTAATGATTTTTAAAATAACAAAAATAATTAGGTTAATTTATTTTGTTTTTGATTTTACAAAAAACAAACGTAACCAAGGTATATCGGCATATTTCTCCCCTTTTATACTGGTCGATTAAATTCTGTTTTTTTTTTTTTTTGTGGTCTTAAAATTTGGTTTCGCGGTGTTTTTTGTTCACCGTAGTTGCTTATTTTGCAATATATAACTTATAAGTTCTGAAGATACAAGTGCCCAAAGTTTTGGAGGATAAATATTAAATACAATCTTCAGAAACATATGTTTCTACAAAATAATTAGCAAACTTTTTTAGTCTTACATAGATCGGACACTCGTTCATAAAGTCGTCGGTGAAACAATCATTTTGTTTTTTTAATATTTAATTAAAAATTGATTACCTAATTATTTTTGTCATTTTAAAAATCATTACCAAGAGGTTACCAAAATAGAGAAACTGAAATTTGTGGTGGCGGTAAAAGGAAATATATATTTTTGTACTGGTGGTAAACGGACTTGGCGGTAAATGGAAGGTCAATTTTGGCAGAAAACGGTGACGCCCGTATTGACTTCAACGTTAGAAAAATAAAAATCCTTACGAACTACAAAGCTATAAATTATCATAGTAGATATATCTACTATTATTATAGGCTGCAAGCGGTAACTCGACCGCATTCCGATGCCGTTTTCGTGTTACCTGCAGATTATTATTATTATTATTATTATTATTTACCTTACGATTGAAAGTCAGCGATGGTGAAAATGCACAAGCGAGATGCACGGTGTCGCGTGTATCGCATAATCTATTTATGAATAGGTATTAAATGTTTGACACAGTTCAACTAGTTGTTGGTTTTGTTATTGTTGTTGTTGTACACATGATAATATTATAATAAATCAAGGACCTATAAGCGGTACGATTACACTACCTAACATATCACAGAATTTGTGTGCCACAGATCATTAGAGAGAATTAAGTCGGGAAACGCGCGTGTGACGATGATCATATAAATTTTTAAACTACATCCGTGTCGACGATTTAGATGAACCATTTAAAGCAGGAATCACCAAATTGCAACTAGTGAACAAACTTTATCTCGCCCTCAGACAAAAAATTTATTTTTAAAATATAAAAAGGTTGATGATTAATTTAATGAGATTTTCATAAATTTTAATTTAATTTTTTGATTTCACGTTTACTTTTTTTAGAGTTTGGATAAAAAATACACATTGATTGCTCCCAAAAATGATTATACATTTTTTTATATACACTTAAGTTTCAAAAATATTAATAATTAATGATAACAATTATTATTATTTGTGCCGCTAATTTCGTGAGTATTCGATATACTTTATACCTACAATCTCAATATAAACAAAACTTAATAACTTAAGGAAGGAAGTCTTTGAAATTCACGAAAACCGTTAAACATTAATTGTCAATACTCTATAGTTATTAATAATTTATTTTACTTCTTATGAAATCTTTCTCGTTTCAATAAATCTACATCAAAATAGCAATAACGTGTGTTTTTAACATCAATAAGGAAAATAATAATTAATGAGCTAAAATGTTTATTTTAATTTTAATTGATTTTTATGGAGTGACAAGTTCTCTTTATTTTTGATTTAATATTTTCATCAATACTCGCCAGTCTCGACAGCGTTTCGTGCACTAGTACATTTTTTACTCATTAATCGATGTTTATGCATCTATGAAAAAACAATTTAGAAAACACAATTACTGTATAGTATCGGTACCTAATTAACTATTCCAGGAATTATAAATATAAATTATAACATAATGTATAATATTTTATGAAATTATAACTTCAAAAGACACTATACGTATAGTATCCGTTTAATGCTATTATAATATTAATATTATTTTGAATAAATGGATTGTCCGAAATTTATAAATTATAATGAATAATATTTTCATATAATCATAATATGTTAGAAATGTATTTTTTATTAAGTATTCAAAATATAAAAATATAAATACGCTCATATAATATCTGTTTTCAGACTTAAAAAACTAACGAAATCACTCTACCATTAAGAATAAGGTTGGACTAAAATCCTTGCTCATCTCATCTCTACACCATTAGAGATGTATACAATATACCACCAATATTTTAAAACTAAGTCCAGTGGTTTTGTCTACATAAACAATTCAATGTGGCATGCTCCCAAGTAAGTTCACTTAATAGTTTAAGTCCTTGCCCTTACAAAAAAAACGAATAACGTAGTAAAGAAGAGGTTCTTAGTTACAAAAAAAATTTTTTATGTTCACATTAATATTAACATATTATACGCATCATTATCAAATAATAAGTATTAATTGTGAGCTCCATGTACTATAAGCATAAAAAACCCATAAAAATTACTTATATTCATAAACAATGAAAAATAATAGTACAAGTATAAAAGATAAAAATTAGGTAGCAATTATCATGGGTCTTGCATATTTTTTCATTCAATAAATAACATGAAGTTTGTCAAAAAAAGCTTAAAATTTGGAGAATATATTTTAACTCGTGTTTTTTTACGGACAACTCCATACAGTTATAATTTAATACAAAATTCTTTATTGGTAAAACAACGTTTGTCGGGTTTGTTAGCCAGTCATTTCATAAAATATTACTAGCTATTAATAACGAACGTATAGGTATCTGGTATACATAATGTATCGATACAGACGAACTGTGGGACAGTATGAATAGGTTAGGTTCGTCACATAAAATAAATAGCTTTATTGTAATGGCTTAAAATTAATTTAAATATTTTTTAAATGTCATTATATAAATAATATTTATAAATTACAACATCATAACTATGATCATTATTTTTCGTTTAAATGCCCAATTTTGCTACAATTTGAACTCAAAACGTCTATAAACAGTATAAACTAATACTGTGTATTTGTATTTTCTTTTAATGTCAAGTTTCTCTAAGAAAAACTTATAAGAAACCTTATATGTATTAATTGTTCAAACCTAATCAGTGTAAACTGTTAACTATAGTGCACACTTCATAAGTCCCCACACTCTGTAACAATGGTGGTGAAGTTAAAATGTTGTCTAATACTATTTTACCGCCACCGATGTAGTGTGTGCGAACATATTAATTCAGAACCCACGTAAAATATACTTTTTCAATTCAATATAACAACCTGGAGGATTAGGTTTGATTTAACTTTATTCGGAGATAATAAAATACCCATGTCTGAAATTATTGACTTTATTTTTATAAGAACACATTATATATTCTTTAAGTTCTGTTATTTTAAAGTATTTAATATATAACATTGCAAATATCGATATAGCACTTATTCAATAACATTTGTGTTACAATATTAAAATCTAATGTATAATACGATTTTCTATAAACAGAGCATAACAATAATGTATGAGAAAAATATACTATGTATAAATTATAAGAGGACAGCACTGTAAAAAAAAAATTACAGGAAAAAATTAGCAGATGACGCGACAAAAAGGCTTAGATAAATAATGCCAAATACTGGTGATCCAAAATCCTATAGAAGGAGGCTTCTTACG
>VUJU01005527.1:0-13477 GCA_009835225.1 Aphis craccivora
ATACTTATTATTAGTATTTAGTATGCATGACAAAAACTATTTCTAACTTTTAAAGTTATTGAAATAGATATTTAACATGTATAAACTTTTATAAAATACATGTATTTACTCGGATAAAACGCCAAAGTGGCCTCAACAAATAGTAATCTTGGCATGCATAAGTTTTGATATCTCTAACACAGTGACATTCAAATAATGTCATTGTCTAACTGTGTATTCCATCTAACCATGTACCTATTCCAACGAGTAGAGACTATAATTAATATTGTTTAATCTAGTTTAGTAAAAAATACTTTTGAAGGTATTCAAACAGTTAATCACTTTTCAAAGTATTTAAAATATGTACATATTTGAATTTCAGCAGCTAAAAATAGTATAATATATATTTAGTATATACCATATATACTTTTAAAGTTTTAAATACTTTCTAATTACTTACATTTTTTTTTTTACCTTATTAATTAATCATGCTGAATTATGTTTATAGTTTATTATTTTTACACTTTTTTTTTACTTTATATGATTAAATTGAAAATAGAAAATTAAAATACATTACCTATCAAGTACTTTTTGGTGGTGCTGAAATAAGCTTTTTTGAGGCAATTGTTTCGAAATCATAATAGGTTGATGAGTAGGTAACAATCAATGAATTTAGTAGGAAAGTATGATAAAAAGCTTTTAATAATATTAATATTATAAATAAATACCAATTAACCTTACTTCAATTCAAGCAATATTTAAAAGTAAAATATAAAATTTGATAGAAATGTTGATACAATATAAACTCATAAAAATTAAAACAAACAAGAACTGCAATTTATTTTGTGATGTTAGGTAAAGACCACAACCATAGTAAAAGATTAAATGAAATTTTTTTCAATATTGTAATATGAATATTACAACATTAATAAGTATATTTTTAACATACCTAAAAAAATATAAAAAATTAAAGCAATAACTAAAATTTTGTATTTAATAAATATTTTTAGCAATACATAATTAAGAGATATTTTATAAGTATTAAGTATTATAATATAAAATAATGATATAACAGATACAAGTTTATTTATGGCAGGTCAGTATATATTTTTACACAAATAACACACCAACACAAATTTATAGAAAGCCTAGTATTGGAATACTATTATAAAAACTTAGTAATTTATTCGATTTAAAAATCCATACTTTATTAATCATGTATAACATTCAAAATAATAGGTATAACATACATTTAAAATAAAATAATTGCTTTAACAATACAATTAAATTTAATAAGTCACTTCTCATTTAGATATTTTGGTGTACTATATAAAGAATACATATTATATTAAAATAAGACATTTTAGAATACAAAATTTAAATAAAAATCAGTACATAATCTACTGTATCAATCTACTTTACTTATTTACTAAATTAAATAATAATAATAATAAAAAAATTAATTGTATATTAAGGGAATAGTTTTTTTTTTCAGTTATTTAATATAATATTTTAAAAATCTTCAATAATTTTATGACACGAAAATAATTTCAAATTTTATCATAACAAAAAACATTGGTTTATCAAATAAAAATAAAATAAAATAATAATAATATTTTCAGTGTAGAACTTTTTATTTTTCATTTCATTTATAATAAGATATTTTTATTTACATTTTACTTATGTTTTATATAATTAATTTCTACAATTTAAATTAAATACCTGTAAAATAGATATTTTAAGTCAATATTTTTTTTGTTTTTTTTTTCCATGAGTTTTATTCACTTGAATTAAGGAATTCTTGTATTGAGTTATTGGTTTTGTTGTCATTTACATGATTAACATTTTGGGTCTCATTTATTGAGACCGATTCGCCATAATTTTGGTTAGCTTCTTCTTTTACAGAGGATATTCTTGTTTCATTATTATCTATTTTAGAGTTTGTTTTATCAATATAATTGTTGTCACATTCTGAATCATCCATTGAACGTATATTATTAACTGCCACTGTATCTTCGTCAAAAAGTAAATTTTCTATTGTTTCACAAAAATTCAATTTGTCAATAATTTGATTTATATTTTGTGTAGAGTAAACATCAGTTTCATCATCTCCATCATCATTATTACTTGTATTCTGTTCTTCATTATTTTTCAATGCACTAACTTCATTATTTTTCAAGTCATTGACTTCATTATTTTTCAAGTCATTGACTTCATTATTTTTCAAGACATTGACTTCATTATTTTTCAAGTTATTGACTTCATTATTTTTCAATTCAACGACTTCATTATTTTTCAAGTCATTAACATCATTATTTCTTTCATTTGTATTATGTTCAATAATATTTTCTTTAACTTTGTTATTAGTCATTTCCCAATGATTTGATAATGTATTTTCATTTGATTCTTGTTTAATTAATACATTGTTTTCCTTAGTTGTTTCAGGAATATTGTTAGCCAATGATGTAGTTTCAGATATAACTGGTAACATCATTACACAGTTAGTAGGAGTTGTATTAGATGATATAACAGCTATTGTGTTGTCTTGATCACCATGCACATGTTCAATATGCATCGTTAATGCTATTTTGTACATAAATTTAAAGGGACATTTTTTACAAGAATACCGTCTAAATTTATGATATTGGAGTCTTTTTCCATGATGTATTCTCCAATGTTGAGAAAAAGTTAGGCGTGTATAATACTTTTTACATTTGGTACAATAATAATTGTGAGGTTTACTTTTTGAAGTACTTGGTATTGAATTACAACAAAATTTCCAATGTCTTGCCAAAGCTGAATTTGATTTAAATTTTCTAGAGCAATTATTACATTTAAAAACTGTATTCACAATTGGGAACATGCCATAATTAACAGATTCTATTGCTTCATTACTTGAATTACCAGATAATGTATTCATCTCAACATCCACCTCATTATTTTCCCCAATGTTGGCCATGTCATTATTAATAGATTCAATTGTATCATGTTGAGAAGTATTACTTTTATTTATTTCTACACCAGTTTCGTGATTATTACTTGAGTTAGACACTTCAGGACAATTTTCTGCTCTTAAAGATGTATTACTCATCCTTTTTTTTACAGTTCTTTTTAGTTGAGATGGATTGTGAACCTTAACATGACTTGTTAATGCTGCTGCTGTAAGACACACTTTAGAACAAATTACACATTTAAAAGGGCCTTTACGTTTTTTAGTATAGGCAGATTTAGGTTTAATTTTTACATTTGTATTATCTGGATTACCTAGGTTGAATTGACATGTAACCAAATGAGATTTCAAATTATGAATATGAATATTCACACTACAGTATATACATTTAACAGTCTTATTTTTTTTATTTGCAATTAAATTACCATTATGTATGGTATATTTATGAATACTTAATCTTTCAAGATCATTAAATTGTTCAGAACATTCATAACACTTGAACATTTCAGGAGTACGGCAATCACCTTTTACTTGATGGGCTCTAAGAGCATTTAGATCAGAAAATGGTTCACAACATTGCCAACACATCAATTTATTCCCAAAATTAAAGTGATCGCGAAGATGATATTTAAAAACGGTAAAATTTTGGAAGATAAGATTACAAGTTGGTTTCAAACAAGTAAAAAGTATATGTGTTGATGAACGGGGAATCTTATTCTCGTTTTCTTTTATACGTTCCAGTGTATTCTTCATATTACTTTTCTTAACAGGTAATAATTGAGTAACATTTTTTTTAGTATCTTTTAGTTTTTTACCATATTCAGTTGCATTTTTTTGTTGATTTTCAAGACAATGCTTAGTATGTTCAATAATGTTTGTTAGATCCGGAGATGATACTTCACAATACAAACATAAATAATTACCATAAGAGTTCATTAATCGGCCATTATGTGTTTTTAATTTGTGATAGGCAAATTCTTTCATATTATTAAATATCAAACTACATGTATAACATTTAAATAAACTGAAAGTATGGCAGCATAAATGACTACTATTATTACCACAATCAGATTGTTTTAATTCTTGATAACAACGAGGACATATAATTGCTGAAGGAGATAAACCAAAATGTTGTCGATAATGTGGTGTAAAATCTTTTAATGATCTTGATAAAATGTTACAATTAGGTACCAAGCAAGTTAAGAGAGATTTATTGTATTTCGAACAATCATGGTTCAAAATATTCTTCCTTTGGCAAATAGAACAGTAGTGTAATTTTTGATTTTCAACTTCATGTTCATTTTTTAAATCATTTATAATATAGCTGTCATCGCATTCACTGTCCGACGATAATTCAATTATTTCAACTGGGGCTCTTACTTCTAAACAAGATGTCTCATCATCCGATTCACTATCAGCAGATGCTAATTTTGAATGATTTGTAAAAAATGATCGACTTGAATTACCTTGTTTCTTATTACTGTTAATACTACTATTACTACTACAACCATTTAAATTTGTTCTGCTGTTAATTGATTGTTTTGATATTGATCGAGAATATATGAGTGAAGTTGATTCCTTGGTAGATTCTTCTTTATTCCTTGAATTTGGTGATGAATAAGATTCATTAGATGTTCCAGGAATAGTAACACCAAACTAAAAATAGAAACATAATAATTTAAAATAATAAACTTAATTTAATTTTAACAGCTTTAATTGTACATTAGTATGTTTTTAATATTAATATAGTATATTATATAATAATTTATTAGGATAAACAAATTACACGAGTTCATAACCAAATTTTGAATGGTTCATTAAAAAAAAAAACTAATCCTAACATATTTTTAATATGTTAATATCTATAGTATAAGTTTTGAAAGTAAAATAGACAATAATGTTATATATATCGGATAAAGGTAAATATTAAATAATAACACCTATCTAATAAACATAGCTATTTGGGAATGAATTATATACCAGGCTTATAAGTCAAAATATCAAAGACCTGATTATGAAAAGAAACCTATAGTAATTTTGACCTGCAAAATTATCATTCACTCTCAGTTCTCTAGATTTAGCATAATGACAGTTCAATTATAAACACTACTGTTTTGTAGGCTACTGTGCACTTTTCTATAGATATTGATGAAAACCAGTAATATTCTTGTTTATAGTATAAATTAATTTACTTCCTTTTACTTAGCCACTAGTATATTTTATGTTTACTATACATTTTGTATTAACTGAATAATCACTTACTTAACTGATCAAACTGTGAAAGAAAAAAATGTATTACTTGTTATTTTATTAGTTTATCGCTTATTATTATTAATATTTTAATAAAAAAATAAAAAATAAATATTTTG
The DNA here is from genome assembly GCA_009835225.1 of Aphis craccivora. NCBI lineage: Eukaryota > Metazoa > Arthropoda > Insecta > Hemiptera > Aphididae > Aphis > Aphis craccivora. Next base: position 5,299 of record VUJU01005527.1, read on the forward strand.
AAATAATAGGTACGCTAGTAATAATTTAAAATTCTAAATAGATAACACAGTTCATTTTAGTTTTCATTAATAATTATTAGACCCATAATAGGCATTCAATATTGTCCCCAATAAATTATAAATCTCAAATTAACTTCTTAACCATATAAGATATATAAGTGTTGAAATAAATTGTAAAACCACAATATTTCAATATATAAAAAAAAAAACATAAGATTTTATAAATTTTTCTCCATGTACATTTGGTAAATGGGAGTTTTAAGTTTAAACAAAATACATATTATTAAAAATCTAATAACAACAATATTAATTCTGTATAACTTATTTTGGTATTAACCTATAAATATTTTAAATTAAAATATAATAGTACATAAAAAAGAGGTATGCTGTATAGTACATACGATCATTAAGTAAGTCAATATAATGGTCACTAATATATTGCTTTTATGTATTGCAAGCATTTTGACTGAGTTTATTTTTGACATTTATATTTATAGCAATAAAAAAATAATTTTTTTTAAAAAAAATTGCTAGGAAATATTTTACAAAATTATATTTTAACAAAATACTGAAATACCTATTATAAGTAAAAAACTATTAATCATAGAAATTAATATATTTTTTTTAAGTGACCAAAAATAAAAAATTGTTTGTGAATAAAATATGTATATCTCAGGAGTGGCCAACATGAATGTGTTTGGGAGCTACATGGACAAATACAATTATGACAAGAGTCAAAATGTTTATATATACATTTTATATAATATTGTTATAAATGCTTATCAAAAAACTTAAAATTCATAACAATAATAAATAAATTTTGATTATATAAATAAGACATGAGCCACATTTGACAAGGGCCACAGCCACATGGGGCTCGAGAGCCGTGAGTTGGCCTCCCCTGGTATATCTTATCACTATACATAAATGTATTGACTATAAGTTTGAATTTCAAATGCTAACAAAAATCAATGTTATGAAAGATAAACATATTTTCTATGGTTTATTGGTATTTTTTAATATATTTAAATAAGTTAGGTATTTTAAAATTAAATTTTTTTTACATCTATAACAAACCTTAAAAATAATAATAAAACTCATCTAATAAATGAAAATATTGATACCTTTATGATTTATAACAAATAAATTCACTCTAACTTAGTGATTTTCAGTTTTTTATTTTGCGTACTACTTAGATATATCATTAATCAGTAGCGTACTAATGACTAAAAATAGACAATCCAAATTCTACAATTTAATCCTTTACATTTTAGTAAAATATTTTTATTTTAAATAATAAGGCAATAAAATACTAGAACATAATTATATTAACCTAACCTATGCCCATACCAACCATACACATCAGGGGGGGTTGAACCCCTAAATCCCCCTTATATACGCCACTGTGCAATACTGTATTAGTTGTTAGACACTGGTTAGTGGTTGTAATTTATAAACGTAGGTATAAACCTAAAAATAATATTATAATATGTAATAATAAATAGTCAATAGTTTTAGTAAAAAAATAATTATATTATAAGGTCAATATTTCATTTTTTTTATGGCAGCAAACGAGGGGCTATATTTTATGCTATATTATTTTTAGGTTTATAAGTTTATAACTGTATACAAATTTGAACTAGTGCCTAACAACTAATACAGCATTGCATTCAAATTTTCTTGTATTGTAACATTGAGAGATTTTTTTTATTTTGCCTCCTCTGAAAAATTATCTATCCCAAATACGCCACTGACCACCATGTTGTATTTCACGTACCAGTTTGAGAAACACTGCTCTAACTTATGAAACTAATTACTTAACATAAATGTTCTGTTATACACTTAAAAGATAGAAATCGATAGTGAGTTTCTTCTTAAATGAGTAAGTAGGTAATTATTAAATTTTAAATCAGTCTATATTATAGTTTAAGATGAATACATACCGATCAAAGATGTAAGTTTCTTTAATTTGAAATAGCCAATGCTTATAAGCATAGGCATATTATACTAACATCAATTTAAAAAAACATACCAATTATGTTGAAGCATTATACAAATACATACAAAATTTACTACTTAAGTAGACACTTATGTTTAAAATAAAAAAAAAATAATGTGTTAAAAACATCTCATACTTACTTTTTTTGTAGCTATATAATTGATAACAATTTGAGATTCGGCCCCTTTTTTCTTCATTTCAATCCAGCTCATTAGTGATTTATGACAATTCTCACATATAATTTTTGGTTTAATATCATCCTTTTCAACCTAAATGAAGTAATAAAAATATCAAGTTAATTATTTGATTTTTTTTTCTTATATAATATGTATGTACTTTTATTCCTAAAAGATCTATCATCTGTTGATTCAGATTTAAACCTCCATTGTTAGGAGTAAAAATGTGTATGAACTTGATGTGTCTATTCGTTTCTGGTTCCAGCAGGCAAATCCTGCAAAGATCGAAATTCTCGCTATGCAAATGCATCTGCGTGTTGCTCATGTCGAACGATTCTTCGTGCAATCCTGCACCAGCAAAAACCAAACGAGTGAACGGCAACACCCGGTAAAACGCAACGACCGGCTGCGGCAGTGCGGTTAATGTTTTCAGCTACGAGCAGTGGGCCAATGACACTATGACATACGGACCATCGTATTTATTGATTTTTGACTAAACTCAATTTGTTCCGAGCGGTGAAATATTAGTTTATGCGAAACTAACGAGTCGATGAGAATTCAACACTCCGATATTACATAACTTACCTACATGTACCATGTGTTACACTTATACACTAAATGACAACAATTGAACAATGCTGAACTGCCGAAGTAATAAAATCGAATCAGCTAACATAACATGCTAACAACAGGCTAAGATACCGCGTAACTACGTTATTGGTGTTCAAAAGACGGCAGTATGATAACGTTCATTATGACCAAAATACCAAATTATACATAAACAAATACTACGATAAAAAAAAAAAAATCGCGATATTTAGTATTTTGGTAATTAATAAGCAATAAGCACCTGCACTCAGCAGGTTGCAATAAAAATATTAATTATTAAATAATAAGCCATTTGCCATTAGCCAGGCCAGGCCGATTGCAAAGTGTAAACCATGGCTAAATAAACTATTTTTTTTTATGTTTATTTAGCCATGGGGTAAACATAGTATGTACCACTATACCAATAAACAGTAAACAATAAACATACTACTTCGTCTATAGCTGGTAGAGGCTAATGTAGCATTGCAGCTGCTGCCTGTCGCTATTGGTTCGCGGCACAATGTACAGACGACGTACGTTCATTGTTCTCTAGTCTCTACATCGTGGTTCGTGGATATAAAATAGGTGGATGTTGTCTTTGATTCGCCCTTACAGTGGAGCCACAGAGTGTATTATGTCATAATTTAATTTTGATAAAGATGATTTCTCTACAGTGAGGATTCGATTTGATTTCGGATTTATCGTGATTCATTCATGAACACAAGTTCCAAATTCCAATTTCCAATTCCAACTAGTTTTACATAATACATAATATAGCCTATAGGCAATAGTCATTTTAAGAGTTTTGGCCTTTGCTTGTGACTTATAGGTGGAGTAGCTCCGTGGCACAGTCGACCGTCAGTTATTTTGAAACATTTTTTTTTCGAATTTAAATAACAAAAAATATAACACCAAATTTCAATCTTTTATTATTCTATAAATGTATAATATTCCAAGTTGTTATTTACCTTTGTTTGTTGAAGTAAAATTATACATTTACATAGTAAAATATATTACATAAAACATGATAATGTAGGTACAATAAAATATAAATGTTTGAATAGTCGTATCTTAAGGACTACAGCAGTACAGCCCTAAATCTAAAGATGGGGAAGTCGCCTAGAAGCGGTGCCCTTAAAGTGAGTATTTTTAATAAAAAAGTAGGTCCTTGCATCCAGTTGCTCCAATTCCTTTTTAGATGTCTGGGCCAGTAGGCTATCTGGAACTTGTTTAGAAACGAAAATAGTGATAAATAAATTTAAATGGTCATTGAACGCTTTGTGAGTTATTTTTTTAAAATAAGGGTGACAAAGGTGGTTAATTTTGAAATGTAAACGTCTTTACGGAGCAAGTAATTATAATACATCAGTAATGAATTTATGTTTGTTGTAGCCATATCAAATTGTAATGCCTCTACGGTTTTAGTGTTTGAGAGCTTTGTAGTGACTACTAACTAGTGACTCATAGTTCTATAAAATAGTACGAAATGGATTTTAGAAGAGCAATGCATAATGCATATTGAACGTTTTGTTTTTACGGGAGTTAAGAATAGAGTTTAGGTCTAAAGTGTAGGTAATTAAAGACTTAAAGTCGTAAGTTAATAATTGTTTAAAGCTTGATTAAAGTGGGATTCTCAAGTAGTCATTTGAGACGTTTATGCCTATTATATTAATTTTAGTCTACTGAATGAAGTTGGAATTTTAAATTGGGAAGATTAGAGAATTGGAAAGATTAGACTTGATTTTTTTAATTTTCAAATCACCAAGTGCAGGCTGGTGTACAAGATTTCTTTATGAAGGATTCAAGGGTATCATTAGTATTATATTTATATTAATATATTTTAAGCATTTGAAAAGTATTTATTACCTATTTATAGTTTTTCGATCATGTAAGCTTTAATTCGATAAAATCAGTAGATTTTACGTAATAACCTAGAATCTAGATTAAAAAAGGCAATGGTGGGGGGTTAATCCTCTCCATTAAGCCGGCCTTACATTGGCATTTGGCAACCATAGTTGTCAATTTTCCTATATCTAAAATCAAACATGTTGGAAATATTCATCAATCAGATTGTCAATCTTTATCGGTTCATATAAATATACATCGCTGATTGACTATTGTCATTCATTGAATAATTGTGCGGCCCGGCTGTACTCACGGGTCTGATTAAACTAGGTATAGTTTTTGAGTTTGTGAGATGTTAACTTGTCTATGGATGTTTGAGCAGTGTATTGGTATTGGGGTGTCAATGGTGTATTGGTGTCATCATTAATCTTGAGATATTTAAATAGGTATATTATGACACTAATCGCCTAACCACCTAGCCTCCTAGGTATTATATAATATAATGTACCTTTAAACCAGGGATGGCGAACTTTTCTGGGGCGTACATCGTTTGGGCGAATAAGTATGAAAATGCTTATAGTAAGTATACATTTTACACTCAATATTTATGTGTATTAATAATTAATTAAACAAAATCATATAAACGAGATCTTCAGTCTTTAGTGGACAGTGGACTACGGTTGATCGTTTAATCGATTAATTCCTTTATGTTATTATTTAAGTAGATATTAGAGAAATGTCGTGTAATTAGTGTTAAAAGCATTATTACCGTTATAAACTATTTCATGTATCACATGTTCAAAGAAATACCATGCAACCTGCACAGAATTAAGGTCGATTTTTAATATTACAATCAATAACTTGAAGATAACAAAACATGGACATGTCTTGAATGCAAAGCTAGTCTTATCACTTCTCGAGAAATCCTCAACAAAAACAGCTATGTTAATGCACTGAGATAGATAAGAATATTCTTATCTATCAGCTCAGTCCTCAGTGTGCTAATGATACTAATTTTGGTACTACCACCACGATTATAATTGTGTTTGGTACTGAATTAGGCAGTTTAAAAGAAACACTAAATTTGATAATATTTAATCCAAAATTGAAGAATTAGCAAATACCAATAAAGAATTACAAATATATCGGTTAGCTTCTATTGAAATAAGACTTATAGATTTGATGAGAAATTAAATTATCTCTTAATAATCTCTGAAAATCAGTGAAAACCACGAAAAAAGAATAAATACAGTTGAAGCATCATACACAAATATTAAGTCATTAGTCAGAATACTCAGAATCTTACATAATGATTATTTGATATAATATTGAGATGGGGATGTAGCCACTTCCCCTTAAGATTTAGTGTTAGTTGCGCCACTGTCATAGATATAGATATTAGATAGTTCATCTACGTATTATATTAAAAAAAAAACCTTAAAATAATCGGTTTTAAAAATATTATTTTATCATGCAACTCATTAGAACAGTTCAAGTAGAACTTATAATTAAATTTAATGACCAAGAAATAAAATTAATTGGTATGTATAGTCGTGTACTCGTGTAGATCTCCTAGTGATAATGTTACAATGTTTTTATATATCTATAATATAATATTAATATATTTTGTATACTGTTGTCTGTTACTGAATAGTCTATAGTTATAGTATACAACCAAAAATAGTTAGCTAGGTATATGGAAATATGGTTTAAAATTTAAATAATTGTTCCGTAAGTTGAGAAATAAAGTAATCGTATGGTAACACCATGATTCGATAATATTGTTCAATTGATCAATTCAATCATTTTGAAGAATAAATTGGATTAGCTCTGAGTTTGTTTTGTAGATGTTATGTTATATTTTTTTTTTGCAATTCTATATTAAAACTATCTGCTGTTGTCTGCAATACATCGCATTTTAATTAAGTTTAGTTTATTATATTTTATGGGTATTGACTATTGAATTGTTCAAAAATGTACATCAATAACTTATAATAGCTTGTGCTATCTGAATATCCTGTATTATACTCGTAGGTACTACCAGGTTTTACCCAGCGTCTCGGCTTCGATGCGACAGTGTTTTATTTTAATTTTGTTGTTATTATTGTGTAATACTGTAATGCCATTGATTAAAATATATAGACATATAAATATTTTATATTTAATCAATGGTAATTTCACTGTCAGTTCACAAGATAACTAAGTTGTAACTTAAGTAACAACTATATTGTCTATACTGTTATACAATCCTAATAATATTATATTAACCTTAATAATAAATATCGGGGGTGGCCAAATTGTGGTTCGTGAGCCGCATGTGATTCTCGTCATACTTAGATGTGGCTCGGGTCTTATTTATAAAATCTAAATCTACCTAATTTACTATGTTATACATTTTAATTTTTTGGTAAGTGTTTATTACAATTATATATACTATATATATTAGGAATGTCCAACCCACGGCCCGCGGGAGTAATTCATACCGGAGTACCAGACCGTGGGCATATCATAAAAATTAGAAACTCGTATACTTACCTAGATATAAAATAAAAATTATAATTAAAAAAAATGTTATTTTTATAAGTTTTTAAGAATTACAAAATATCGTACAATTTTAGATTCTGAGCGGAGCGATGAATATATTAATTTTACAATGTTGTGTATGTGTTTATTTTTGTTTTTGTGTCTGTGTTCACGAGAACGTGTCGAAATAATGCTTCAATTTCAAATTATGGGGGTGGTTTCTGATAGAAAAATGAATCTAGTTGGTGCATTGGGAGGTTATTTTTTGAATTTCACAATAGTTTTCAAAAACGCTGGGAAAAACCAAAAAAAATTGAGGAAAAACGGGAATTTTTACGCAAAACCAGTTTTCGACCTAACCCTGGGTTTTCACTGAATGAAAGATAATAACTGCTTAAATAGTAAATACGTATTTTCTATATATTATATTTTATACCTACGGGCTACGAGGCTATAACCACGAATTAAAATATACTAATAATAGTATATTACTAATAATAATATATTTTAATTCGTGGCTATAACTAAAATACAACTAATGATATAATAATTCTTAATAACTTATCAATAATCATTTATTTCGTGTGATAAAGATAGTATTTACGAAAAAGTACGGTCATTTTGCCTTTATTGTTCATTTGTAGTTTGTACTTACCGTCTTTACGACCATAATATACCAATAATATACGTGTAATTTATATATACTATTATCATTGATTGTATAATAGCATCATAGACATTATATAAACAATGTTTATATATGTCTATGAATAGCATAGAACAATAATGATAATAGTAGACTACATAATCAAAGCTTTTACCATTGAACTCTATATGATAACTCTATTTGTTATTATATAGAGTTCAATGGCTTTTACCAACTTAGTCACATAAACATTGGCGTAATTCCATTAAATTTCAGCAGGTGCAGATACGTGGCTCCCCCCCTAAGAACATATATTAATACATATTATATTGTTTGTTATAAATTTTTGTGAAAAATATGACTTAGTCCCCCCAACCAAGATTTGGAGCCCCCTAGGTGCAA